>JAPYYV010006134.1:0-23952 GCA_030522625.1 Copidosoma aretas | reverse complement strand
ACAAGTACGGATTTTTCCTGTACCAGCATGAGATTTCGTCTGATGCCAGCAGTGTCAGCCGGGACGCAGAAGTTTTCAAGGTTATGTTATACAATGCGTCTTTTGAGATAGTTTTCTGTGCTGGAAACTCTAAATGGTGTAAATTATATGTTAAAAAAACTGTTGTATGCATGAAAAAAAGGTAAATATTTATACAGATCAGCTAAAGAAAACAATCAACGCGCGCGTACGACACTTAGCCGGCATCATAGTCGTACCAGTGGTATATGGAAAATCCGTAAGTACGTGGTACAGGAAAAATCCGTACCAAGTACGATTTTTCGGGCTACTCTGTTGTTAATTCAAAATACTTCGAGAGACCGGTTGCACCAATTGAGGTACTGGAACATAAATTCTGCATTCTAATCAGATGCGGTATTTATTTTTTCGGTAAACATATTCTTCCGTGTAATCAGAGTACAAGCACCTTCCACTACATGTACTGGTGTTTTCTCGCTTACGGCCAATTTTCCTAAACAATAGGTGTCGAGCTGCTCGCCCGTTGAGGCCTAGTTCACACAGAGCGGAATGACGAAAGCATAAGACTCCGTGAGAGCGAGAGGTTTGACGAATAGACCTTTCTCTCGCTTTCACGGAGTCTGATGCATTTGTCATTCCGCTCTGTGTGACTGTGTGAGCTAGGCCTTAGAGTGCGTATACACGGGCTATACGGCAGCAGTACATTGGGGCCTCATTCACTTTAGCTCCGTAGTGCAACTTGCGACCATGTTAAATGTATATTATACCAACGAATATAGACGCTTATAGAAGCACATACAATGCTATAAGCATAGGAAAAGGAGCATGTTACCCAGAAATTTTTCGCCACCTCTTAACATAGAGAGTGCGCTTCTATAAGCGTCTATATTCGTTGATTATACCTACATACAATTATGCTCACCGTGTTTATCGCACCCCGTACGAAGACTAACTCTATTCAGATTTTTGAAAAATTCCGAATAGCATGCAATTAACATTAAAAAACTCTTGATGCTCAAAAACTTGTTTTATCGTATTCTTCAAGGCTTTGACGAAATATCAAGTTAAACATTATTTTAAATTATTAGTCTTGCTGTGACGCTATTCGGAAAAATATCATTTTTTCAATAATCTTAATAGAGCTAGCCTTCTTACGGGGCGTCGATGTAGATGTACATTCAACACGGTCAGCTGCACCACTGAGCGTTGCCCTACGCTACTCACTTTTTTGTGAATTAGGCTCCTGTTCATAATGTAAGTATATAATGAAAGGAAGATCTGTAGCGGCGGGCCATTCATTTCCAACTGCACAATATCACTGTTAATTTAATGTTCTTAACAGCAGAGTAGTCATTTAAAACTTTTGCGTGATTGAATTATAACACTAGAAACCAATGCAGTAAGAAAAATATATGTTTAACCGGTGAATGTAATTCTACCGATTAGATGGCTAAATCAATATTTAAAAAAATGAATCAACATTTATATCCATCAGTTTGAATCGAATCGTCCGCCGACAATTTTTCCGAACCCTACTCTTTTTCGATCTTATGCTCGGGAGGTAAGGATGAGATGTCGAGATGACGATGTCATAATGTTGTCTCCCTTGCACTCATGATGAATTTTCACGTGGTCCCTTAATATACTTTCCGAAAATATAGGAAAAGAGCCACCATGATATAATAATATTGCACCCAAACGGAGAAGCGGACAACCCGATGTAGTGAGAGTGTTCACACACCTGCTAGAACCAATTCACGACCCGCGATGTTTGAAATTGACAAAAAGAGACGGTATGTGGCGCGATAATCATTGAATAAGAAAATAAATTTTGAATTTTATGGGTCGTGAATATGATTTCGGCGGGTGTATTGTCAATGATCGCACTTACAGGAGTTTCTGGAATTGTGCTAAAGACTGTGAGTTCTTCTAATACATAACATGAGCTCCCCTTGTATTGCAAAGTCAAGTGTGCCATTTACATTTTTACACGTTTATTAACTGTACAACTATAATTTTGATCAGCATTTGATGAACAACCAAATCGATCTGTGCAGATCTACATAAAATTGCAGATTTTTTAGTAGTAAAAATTGATGCACAAAAGCTACAAGACGTGAAATATAAAAAAAAATTTTTTTCTATGACTCCTTTCGTCAATTATCCTGAACAAAAAATTGTAGCTTTTTGTAAATTTGATGAAATAGTAAATAAAACGTTGACTTTGTCATTTTTGAAATGCTCATTAACACCATAATATATGGTTATGAATTTGATTTAAAAAAATGTAAATTTCGAACAAGCTTTGAATTTAATAAGTTTCTTTCGTTACTACTTCGATTAGCTATAGTTTTGCCGTAGCTCTACATCAGACGAATATAAAACCGCAAGGTGGGTTCGATAACTTGTTCAATTGACAGAGAAACCTTAGCAATATTTTGTTGTGAGAATTTAAAGCACTCCGTGTAACTACAATTGTGCCTAAAAATTGCGAATACAATTCAAACTTTTCCCGTTAATGCACCCTAAGGCGTTGAAAGGGAAGAGAGCCGAGACTGGGCGGGAAAAGGGTGTAACTGTTTAGAATAATCCTCCGTTCGCCAAGAGAGTTGCCTCTTAATGTGCTTCGCGAGCCAAATGCATAGCGGGTTAATTGTTTTCGAGCCATTTATCCTTGGCCACGAATAGCACGACTACGGCACATGACCCATACACTCACAGCAAATGCATTTATTTGCATTGCACCTATTACGTATGTATATACACACAGGTCTGCATATTATAGAGAGCCGCACCGCATGCACTTTTCTTCGACCGCATCTTGAACGCCTTTTCGCGTGTATATATTATGAGTACTACACTTACCCTTGTTCAATGCCAAATGCATATCTTCAATGTTCATTAAATACAGCCTTGACCTTTTCTATCATATAATATATATATATATATATATATATATATATATATATAACGATTAATTGTACGTACCCATCTTTAAATTAGGAATACGGAAAGAACACTATTTTTTTAAAGTTGTCGGTATACAACCTTTAGAGAAATAGTGAAAATACCGAGAAAAATATTTTACTCTTTTTAACAAATGGAAATTTTGCCATAAAAAACGAAGAATTTTATCCGGAAAGAAAATGATGTGAAACGTATTTTTTTATGATTTCCGAGCACTCCTATATATCACAGTTAAAAATGATGTGTAGTTTGATAATTTACATTTATTATTTGTAAGAATTACACAAAATTTGTGTAATTTCGTACACAAAATCCTTGAACTTCGTACGCAAAGTTTGTGCATAAGATATGAGTACAATGGACAAATAACACAAAATGTGTGTTTTTTTACAAGTAATTTGTGTAAAGTGCAAATGTATACAAAACGTGTGTATAGTCTGATTTCAAACAGAATTTTTCTACGTTTAAATTGAACAGATTTTGAACAGTGTGAATTAATAAACATTGACGAATAGTTGATAACCAATTTAACATCATTGCCAACACTCGAAACTCCAACAGAGTAGTTTCTAATAACGTACGTGGGTCATTAAAAAAAAAAATGCGATATTTCATAAAACCCATGTTTATAAACAACTCATTGTATTATTTTGAGCCAAAACTTTTTTCAAACAGTGTAAACTAATTTTCTTCAGATAGTCCTGTTGAAATCGAGTCGAAATAATATTTGCCGAAGACGTAGGATCAAAAAAACAGGCCAAAATGTCATTACCGTAACGCGAAGAATTTAAAATTTTCATTTTTAGTAGCTTATACACTGCCTACGTGTTAACTTTTCAATTTTTTTAAGCTGTACATTCAAACAATCTGAACCTTCTAGCACCCTTTCAAGTCGTTTAGGACAATAAAAAAAATTTTTGAATGTGTACATGGCGTTTCAATTATGAAGCCTAGTTTTGACACGTTTGAATTACACAAGACAAATGATTTAGTTGCGCCAAGTGGTCCATTCTTAGACATTTGAAAATTACAATTGAGTATAGAAGAACGAGCAAGCATATCGACCAATTTTTTTTAACTAGAAATTCGAATACGCTTAGTTTTAGTGCCACTAATCTTGAAGGTATTTTAAACACTCAATAAGGTGACTATAGTGTACGACAGATTTTGTTATGCATATGTACCAAACTAAATTTCGTTGAAAAATTTCTATTTGGGGCTTCAGAATTGTCAAAAAAGTACCATTACGGTAATGTCTGTCATTACCGTAATCCTTTTTTGAAGTTTTTTTTTAAAATCTCATTTAAATCCACATGTGTTTTCAAAAATGACAATAGAGCCAAGCCAAAAAGTTTCCAGCTAGTTTGGACCTCACATAACATAGAAAAAATCATAGAAATAGTCTAAACACTAAATTTAAAAAATCCTATTTCACACATTAAAATATCACGTTTTTGACTCATGCATATATTATTATTATTATAGTGTTACTTGTATTACATATTGTATTATATAATTACACTACATACGTATATGTTATGTAAAAACTGCTCTATTCAAGTTTTAAGTGTAAGGTAAGTCTACTCACGAAACATAATCTCCTTATTTCCTACTCTGTTGTTGATCGCTCACTGCTCCGTAGAATACGTGTTCACTCGACGAATGACTAGATCAGACTGTTAACCACAAATCGGGTGATCTGACTCAGCTGAGCAAGGTGAGTCAGCTGTGTCAGTGACCTAGCTGAGCTGCGCACTCTATACTGCGCAATGAGCTGCGCACCTCACCTGATGTTTTGTTAACAGTGTGAATTAGTCATTCGTCGAGAGAACACGTAATATACAAGGAGCAGTAAGCGATCAACAACGGAGTAAGAAATTAGGAGATTACGATTTGTAAGTAGACTTTTCTTTCCCTTAAAACTTGAATAGAGTAGTTTTTAATAGCGTATATGCATATAATGGAATAAAATAATAGATTATACAATAAAAATGTCTTCATATGTCGTTATTTTATCATATAATATACACATGACTATATAGTTGAAAATTTTGTGTTGTACTTTCGTACACAAAATAGTTGTGCTTCGTACACAAGGTTTGTGTATATAAGATGAATACGATGGCTAAATAATTCAAAATTGGTGTATTTTTTATTTACGAATGATTTGTGTCAAGTAAAATATTTGCACAAAACGTGCATAGTCCGTTCAATTTCAAACAGAATTTGTCTGTTCATAATTGAACAAATTTTGAACCCAGTGCAGTGATGTAAACTAAAAAAAACAAAGTTATGATTTATTGAACTAGTAGTATGTTTTTCCACGATACTGAAGATTTTATTAGTATCAGAAATATTGTTAAATTATTATTTAATAGGATAACATTGCATCACATGAGATAGGCACATAAAAGGGCTGACTTAAATGTTACGTTTGATCCCGTGACATCACTCATATTCATCGTCGTTTTTACCAAAAAAAGTTTTTAAATGAAAAAATTCAGAAAGACCTCTAAACCATCCACCCGCGATCCGCACGCAAGGGAGAGTATTACATTTTCCGTCGCCCATCCGCTTGTGTTTATATATTTATTGTATTTGCCGCAGCAGCAGCAGGAGGAGGAGCGAGGCGCATTTCCCGAGGAGGCGACTCGCCCGCGGTATAACTCACCGCTCGCCTCGAGAGTAAGAAGAAGAAGCTTCGTTCCTTTTCCAATAAAGCAGCCTCGCCGCTTCCTCTTCGCTCGGGCTTCTCTTTATTGGACGTGGGCAAGCCTCTCGACGATGGCTACGACGACACTCTACTTCGCTACGACGACTCTGCTGCTCCTGATCGCGAAAACAGGTGATTTTACTCTATATAGGGAGCGAAAAAAGAGAGAATGGGGTAGGGAAGAAAAAAAAAAAACAAAAAAAAAAAAAAAAAAAAAAAAAAAAAAAAAAAAAAAAAAAAAAAAAAAAAAAAAAAAAAAAACCACAGAAGGCGGGGAATGTTCTATTCTATCTCTAGAGCTCCTCCATCCGCTTTTTTCGGGCGGCTGCGTTTACACGAGCTTGCGGATTTTACAGGCGGCTGCTGTTGCGGAACCACCGTTTTAATCCCTGAGATATCGTTGTTTTGTTTTATTTTTACTCTCTTTTGGGTAGGAATATTTGCCGGCTCTCGTTCTGGTGTTTTTGTTTTTCTCGCGAGGAAATGCAATTTCACGCCCGGCCGCGCAACTGGTAACAATACCTAATACCAACGTGTTGGTAGCGGAAAATTTTTTCTTCTGTGGAAAAAAACAGGATTTTTGCCAACTCTACGCTTACATATAGCTTCAAAAATGGAACGAAACGATGATCCAAGGGATACGTGCTCGCTTATTACTTTCGACCTGGTAAATTTGTCGGTTTTTCGGATTTTCGCAAGAGTGATTTATACACCGTACCGACAGATTGTGCAAGAATTGTGGACTCGAATCGAGACCTTCGTCGTTGTTCCGGTTGTTTTGTAATTGACCTGAATAGCAGATTTAATTCGATCTGGGGAGCATGTGAAGCTCTAACTATGCTCGTGGAACTAACGTACATACATAATTTGTTTTAATTTCGAGAAAATTGATAGTAAGTCACTCAACTAACGAACGATATTTTATGAACGTGATTGTTCGAGAGTTTGAATGATTTACTTTGTATTTACAGAATAAATTTAGTGTCGAAATAATTACCTGTAAAAATCTTTCGAGGTAAACCTTTCGAATTAAGAACAATTAAGATAGAACCACAAAAAGTACAAAGAAAGTAATGTGCACAAGAACAAAACTTCGTGATTTATGGATTGCTGAATATTAATCCGAAACTCAAGTTTCTCCGTCGCGTCACAATTTTTGTAGAAATAAGGGAAAAGTGTCTATAAGAGGCAATGCTTTGATCCTCTAATTTTATTTTGAAGTAATGCGCCCCTGCGCAAACACATGTAAAAATTACGTCGTATAGAAATTTGTATTATATTCGAGATTGTATTTAATATAATGCAAGAGATTTAATTTCATCAAATAATTTAAATTAAACAACCATTACATGGACGGTTTGGTAAAAGAAACATCCAACCCAAAAATTTTTGTATTAAATAAAGATCGAACTTCAAATCGCAATAAAGTAACAGCTAAATAAAATTTTGGTTAAAGAAATAACTGGAAAAAGCTAACTCGGTGAAATTTTGTTTCTCCAATTCTGTCGTCATAATACTACTATTTCATACACGAGCAAAATAAATTATAAAAGGTACACAGATTTCTGAACTGTGAAATTACTATCCAGATAGTGAGAATGAAAAAAAAATCTCGATAAAATGTGTAAAATGATACGGTATCCTTCGACAGCATCATAGTTTTTACGAGAATATTATGAAATGATTTAGGAGTCGCTGGCTTATCATTCAAATTTACGTGTTTTTTTTCTGCGATTTGTATGTACAACTGTTTATTCAGTGCAATTTTGCGTTAGCTCTTGCCTCACTGCAATTTTGAGTTGGCTGTTTCTTTTACCGAGCCATCGACACGCAGCATGGATACCGTTCGATACGCGTCGCAACGAATTAATCATCCGGTAAAACCGAGACGCGGCTGGATTCAGCGATCACACCCGCGTCCCACAAATCCACACCACCACACGCGTCCTCCCGGGCCTCTAGGAAATCGCGAAACAATCCGCGCACCCTCCGCAAGCTTATCATCATGTCCGGCGCGTCTTCGGGAGGACGATAAAATAGGTCAGTCGGCCAGAAGTCAAAACACACACACGTAATTTATACACTGCAGGTGCAGCGTTACGTAGCCACGAAACTTTTCCCCGCAGCGGCCAGCTCTCGCGTGAAATTCCAATCTCGCGGCACAATCGGCCGGCGCACGTGCGCGCGGTGGTGGGCCCATCGATATAATCATTCATCGTCTTTCTCTTTTTGCCGCAGACGCGCTCGAGGAGAACTGCACGGACTTCCAGGGCTACACGGTCAGGCACGGCCTGCTCTACGTGCCCGGGCCCTCGGTCTGCAGCCTCTGCGTCTGCTACCACTCCGAGCCGATGTGGTGCCAGGCCATTTACTGCACTCCGCCCTACGTGAGTACGAAATAGTCCGTGTTCTTCAAATCCGCGCTTTGCTCTTTTCCTTTCGTCCCGTCGAAAAGCGACGATCCCGCGGCTGCCCGCGTCCTCGAGGCTTGGGGGACGCGGCGCGACTCCCGCGTTTTTCGCCGAACCGACGCGCGGAAAATCCCCCGAGCAAACGAGCTTCCCGCGATTCACGCGAGCCGGAGTAATGTCCCTCCGCCCTGCATCCACCGTGCTCCCAGCGCGTATCGTTCAAAAAGTTTTGGCTCCACGAACTTGTTTACCAGCACTCGTGCTTCCTCGTGCCAAGATTAATCTCAACCGCGGCCCGCGAGAGTTACTCCGTGCGTGAATTCAAATTGGCACGCTCATTTACCACCGATGCAAAAAAAAAACGCTGCACCGCGCGACGATTTGATCAGAAGCGCGGGAACGGGGCGAAAGGGACAGAATCGGGTACACGCGTGTACGATTTTCGCCAGCGGCGGAAACGAGCAGCCGACCACAGGGGCTTCGAGCGAATCGAGAAACAATTATTCCCACGGCTGCGGAAATTTAATAAAAGCAGTGGCTTTTAAACTCTCGCCCCCCCCCCCCCCGGAGCGAAGGAAAAATCGTAACAGCCGCGAGATGCCCCGGCAACTTTCAACCCCGGACGGAAAGAAATCGCGGGATCCTGCGGTTCCGAGTAAACTTTAATCCCGCTCGACGCGCGGGGCCGAGAACGCTTCGTCCCGGCACTCGAGATTTTCAGCTTTCCCCGATCTCGCGCTGATTGAATTCCGGGCAGGATCGAGTGGCGGTCGACGCCGGGGCGGTCGTTATTCGCGCGCCCCGATCTGGCGCTGCGCGGGTTCGACGTCGCGCGATGATAACGACACAGCGCGTTGTTCATCGGGGCCGACCTTCGCCCGCGCGCTTTGNGCGGGGGGGGGGGGGGGGGGGGGGGGGGGGGGGGGGGGGGGGGGGTGGCTTCTTCGTCATTTCATTATTGCGAATTGTTGACGTCCGTCGACGTGCTGTAGCACGACTGCGTTAAAAGAAGCAGTGGGTGCGCTGGGTGTCGCAGAGTTTTGAATTATTGTCTCGGCGAGCGGTCAAGCAGTCGTTGGTTTCTTTGGGTGCTGCCCAAAGGGGAAAAGTGATAGCCTTTTTGGCAGACTTTCGCGAGCTCTCGGTACCGTGGATCCGGCTGGCGTGGAAATCAAAGGAAACGAGGGAAAGCATTTCATGCAGTGGTGCAGGCTAACTACCGACTACGAGTGCGTTGATTTATTTGCAATAGAGGGTATGCATATTCGTAAAATGATAAAAGTTATTACATTCGTACAAACAGGGATAAAAGTCCATGCGTATGGTGGGTGTTGAAATTCCTATGTGTGGAGCACTTTTATCTTATATTTCGCTGTATGATCGATTTTTTTTTTTTTAATCCATACAAATGTACGTATCAGACTGTTACGTTCACAGCTGTATTCGCGCATCGATTGTACGCTGCTGCATTTATTGTGGGAATAAATGCTGATATTTATCATCGGAAAACATGCTCGTGATGAAAGTACGACGAAACCGATACGACGAATTTCCCGCGCACTTTCGCAAAAAGATTTAATCGTGCATCGCACGCTCGTGTTTTTCATCATAGATTTGAAAACTGTTACTGAAAACGGAATAATATGCATGCTCGAGGTATCCTTTGCAAGTATGTAAAAAACTTTTTTCCCTGAAAAGCTCATTATTTCATATCGTGCATACGTGCACGTGACGTTCATATCCTGAGGGAAAAAATACACGATAGTGCACGCACCCTCTGATTTACAATAGCTGAAATAACGAGCATTTTTCTCATGCACATACATGCATAATACGTATATCTTCCAGTATCACGCCAGACCAGCGTGTTTTAATAAAACGGAGATGCCGCATTTCTGAAATGTCGCATGTTGCACATTCTCTTGCAGTCCCGGTAACAGATTGGTTTTATTCATTTTCGAGTAGTTTTCTTTCACTGTTGTTTTCAAAAGTAATCCTAGTGACTATTATTTTTCTGTTTTCAATGTAAATTTATCCCAGTCATCATCGTTGTATCCTACTGAGCTCGGACCAACGAAGTAGCGACACCTTTTAGTCGGGCAGTAACTAAAATGTACATACAAAAAGCATCCAATTTCGTTTCCCATTAAACCTCTCAAGTTCAACCATGCAAGCTAAATTAATTTTAAAAAATGACAAATTGTACGTTTAATAACTGGCTCTAACGGCGAGTCTGAATTAGTTTGTAAAGCAATTATAACGCTCGCGAGTACTTGGCCGACGTTCAATATAATCATTTATTTATTTATCGCAGACGCGCAGCACGAGTACGCGTGATGCGAGAGCGGTGCAAGTACACGAGAAACGAACCGACTAATTAATTATTTCCACGCGAAGACTCGAGACCTCATCATTATATTCCCTGCTTTTGAAATCACGTGTATACCTCCTACTACGGAACAACAAACGCACTTTGAAAGCGAAAACCCGCATTTCACAATAAACGCGAATTGGAGCGAGTCAGCGTTGCCCGTACCCTCCTGTCGGCTTCTTCTCGCCGAGCGGAGCACTTTTTACACCGCAGCCTCCCCCGTTTCTCCCCACCGAACCATCACGCGACCGCAGAGCGCGCTTCGGCGAGACAACGAGAGTATTATCGGGCACGTCCTTTTTTTCTCCCCCAGCAGCTCTAGAATCAGACGGGTGACGCGCCGTTTAACGCCGAGTGGTGCTTTCGAGCGAAGGTCGTGGGAGTCTTGCGGAGCTTTGTCACTCGACTATTGTTGAAGCACGCTCGCGTCCACCTGGAGGGGTTGTTTGTGCATTGAATGCCATGTAGGATGCATCGCTTGCATTAGTGCTGAGAAATCCGATTTTTTGTTCGTAATAACTCGGATTTCTGTACAGTGGACTCCTGAGCCTGCATAACAATTTTAATGATACTCTAGGTCCAATGGACAGATTGTATTTCATGAAAGTAACGAGACAGGTTGGTTCGAAAGTATTGAACAATATTTCACGATGTTTGGACAGTTTTATTCTGTGCACAGGATTCTAATGAATTTTTAAGATGCTTCGTCTGTTAATGGTTATAATTATCTGAAAAGCAATACGTTAGTTTCCTGGATATTTGAATGTTCCAAAAAAAAAAAAAAAGAATGATTTAATAGGAAAAGTATGCTCCTACTAACTGATCTACCAATTGACCTAATCGGATCGTCCTTATGTATACTGAAATCAAATGTGTCACTTCGTACCAAAATTTGACGGTACCGTAAGCCGTAAAGTAATCAGTTTTATTAAAATCCGAAAAATAAACCCTTTAATAGCGAAAGTTTTTACTCCGCCAATATAAATTGCTGTCTATACTTGTACTGCCAACATTTAACTCCGTATTTTTTTCATAAACTGGTTACAAATTACAATCACTACTGTATGATTCCGAGGTATAAATCAAGCATTTCAAGAATTATAAGTATGATACAAGAGCTATAGAGTCGTCAATAAAGAGTAAATTTGTCGATTGTTAATTAACAAAGCGGGAAAAAAAAAAAATTGTATTCAACACTGTGTCGATAAAAAAACATGCCGATATTTGTATTTAAGCAATATTTTCCGGTGTGCGATATTTGTCATCGAAATACAAGAGTGATGGCGAGAACTCAACCCATATAATGATATTAGACACGCGAGCTAGTAGTTGGTGCCTAAGATCTACTGTTACCAGAAACTCACCTTTTATTCAAAGCATGCACATGGTTATTTGTTTCGGTGTGCAGGACAACTAGAAATTAGCCACTCATCTACTTATTTTTAACGATTTAAACTAAACGTACGTTGTCAAGCTAATTTGATGAACGCTGTACGGACGTCATTCTTTAATTTTCTCCTCCCACGATTGAGCTCCAGTGCGCTCGAACGTTTCGAGTCTTTCTGTTCGTTCAGCCCTGGCATTTCATTACACGTATTATTGGAAACTTTTCCGTCGCGTCCCATGTTTCCGCGTAAACCGATGCTGGTGTTTTTAACCGAGTTTACCTTTCGAAATTCCCGCTCGGCTCGCTCGCTGCAAACAAAATCCAGTTTAATGAGATTTCGGAGGGCAAGCCGGCAAGGCTGCAAAATGACCTACGTCGAAATCAAAATGAATTTAAACGAAAAATATGTGTGTCTAAAAATAAGAGACCCTGAAAACGGATGCGGGTTCGTTATTGTATTTCAGCGATTCCGTCGATTCCAATGTTCCGCGCCGAAGAGCGTACTTAAACTGCCGTTACGCGCATTACCGCGCGGCTATTATCGTCAAAAATCCCTGCGAGCATTGACGTTGATTGAAATCGTCGTGAATGCCGGTTCGATTCACCTTGACGGCTAAATATGCGATCGAAAGCGCTCGTGTTCATAAATGCTCGAATTGCTTCTGCTAAAAGCTCAATAAATTCCTGATATTTGAATTCATGATGAAAGCTTCAATTTCCCGGCGATGGAAAGTATTTAGATTGTTTACGCACGTGGATTATCAGATTTTAACATGGTTATTATATGCATTTTCAGGCACTTTAAAATAAATTTTTGCTGAATTTTATTTCTCATCGCTATATTTATAAAATAGTATTGAATACAAATTTTTCGAGCATAGTGCATTATATTCTCAAAGAATAGACTTGGAAGTATTTGAACGAAATGCTTTGGAACTTTTTTTTTATTGTAACGCATTATTCTTGTTGGAAACAATTTAGTTCAATAATGTATGGAATTTAGCAAATGAAAATCCAGCACAAATAATAATTAAATTATTAGGAGCCAATTAAATATTTGATATGATGCCAAAGCCTGTCACTAATTGAATTTTTATATAAAAAAAAACAAAAAGTGCTCCTTCATCAACAATTCAGTATCTTTACCATCCGCTACTTAATTATCCAAGTTCCAGCTTCACATGCACTACAAGCAATTCAGAACACAACTTTTTACTCGCACCCCCCCTCCCTCGACTCCTTCCTGTACTCGCACGTTTACACTCGTGTTTGCTGGGCAAACGCGCAAGGCGCAAGGGAGAAGGCCAAAGGCCGACACCAACCGCGTCACCTGCTGCTGCTGCACGCCACGCTCGGGCGACAATAATCCAGGGATTTCGTGTGTCCCGCGTCAATGTAAACTCCCGGAAATCGCATTGTTCGCGGCCGTGGGCTGTAGGTACAACTGACTCGATTTGCAAGGCGTACTGCTTCTGGGCTCGCCTGAACATTCTGTTCCATCAGGAGTTTGCAATTTGGACGAGTTAATTTGCTCGGGTAGCGTAATTTTTTTTGTTTTCCCCAACAAATTAATTCACGACGCAGTTGCGAGCCAGTCGTCGGCTGTTGTGACGCGAAAATGTCGGAATGTTCATTTTGCGATCGCGCTGTAATGCTCTGTTCGGGACAGCTACTCCGAACACCGAATTTAATTAATATTGTCGGTGAATGGTCGTTTTTTTAATATTTCAAAGATGAATGGAAACAGAAACTCTCTCTCTCTCTTGTGCGAGGAATATTCCGCACCAAGAACGCCTTTCGTGCGGAGCGACTCGAGGCTCCCCCGGAAGGTTATACGCTCGTCGCTATTTACGGACGCCCTTTATTTAATTCAATTAAAATGCGGAATACGAATCGAGTCGTAAAGAGCAACCCTGCCATTCATTCCTGCCGAGGAAAAATTTAAAACTCTCGCCGCCCACCCCGCGCTCACGGGCACGGCCCGATGAGCTCCACGGCGGCTTTTGGATTCCCCGAGAAAAAGGGACGGGGGAAACCCGCGTCCTCGTTAATTCTCGTCCCGCCCGAAAGGCGATGCACGTTTTAACGAAGGCACGCGCGAAATTCCCCTTCGTCCGCGCTTAATCGCATCTTACTTGTTCGGAAAAAAGATCTCCAACGAGGGCTTGCGGCTGACCGTCGAAACTCCCGCCGTCCGACCGAATCTGCGGCTCGACTACTGCGAGCGTACACGCCGAGCTCGTTAGTCGCAGGCCGTGATGTCGTGTTTGTTCTACGCAGGTGCAGTTGGGGGACCATCGACTCGGGATCTCACTTTGTAACGGCTCGCTCGTTATTTATCCCGTACGAGAAGCCCGATGCAAATGACGCCCACGTCTGCGCGAGAAATTCGAAACGCGAGGCCGATTCGATTTTCGGGGGAATCCTGCAAAGACGGAGCGAGTCGGAGGGAAAAAGTGTCGCTAGTAGCGTATGAGAAGGAGCACAACTCTTCACGTTTCGCGTGAAATCGCGACACGTGCAGCGGCATGCATGTATACGAGCCGTAAGTCAAGTGCGCGCGGGAGACTGCGGTGGAAAAAAGAAGCAGCGTCGCGCGGCCCGCGTTATCTCGCGCACACAAGGCACCCTCGCGTCCCCTTGCCCCCGAAGACGCGCGTCTCACGTCGAAACGCTTTTACCCGAGACTCCGCGTCGCGAGCGCGTGCCGAGTTGCACGCACACGTCAGAGGTGGCACGAGGGCACGCGTACATCCGCGGTCAATTTCTCTCGCACTGCGGCACGGGGCTTTTGATGATGTACTGCGCCGATGCGCTGCTCGTACCGGGACACTCCGTTGAGTACATCTCCACGCGCCGTGTGGATCGGAGTGGTGTCGTTCGCATGCATAATTGAGCTCCGTTATCTCCCGTTACCGCAACGCTGCGGCTGATATATTATATTTGTCAGTCAAAACGCACTCGAGGGGCTGCGCACTTCAAAGTCTGAATCAGACTTTTAGAGACTTTGAAAGACTTGAAATTTACCAGAACTGTCATACTGATTTCAAAGTCTTTCAGAGAGTCTTTTCGGAGCTTCAATGACTTCTGAAGTCTTTGACAGACTTTGAAAGTATATTTCGAGATCGCGCAGCCCCGCAAAAAACTAATGGGAAAATTTAAAAGGGTCGAATTGAAAACGCAAATGGGATTCCCAACGGACAGAGCGGACCGACGTAAATGAATACGTCCAGTCCGGGGTGAACTTTGATCAACTTTTCCATTTGGCAGAGGAAGCGAGCTCCTTTCGGATTAATGGCTCTTTCGCTGCGTTAAATGTAGAGGATGGAACACTACGACGGTGACACTTGCATTTCTCTTCGGAAAACTAACCGAATTTATATTCAGTGTCATGCATACACTTTGAGAGTTTTTACTCGGAGCTGTTCGCGAAATATATGAATTTTCTCAGCGTATAAAGGGGACAACATTAGCAAATTCCTGTCGCGTACCATGGGCCGATGGGCGACTTGGGCCGGCCTCTCGATCAATCCCTAATCGGTTGCAATATCAAAGATTAATTCAGATTCCGCCCGCGTTCGATACATCACTCGCGGCCGTGGCGTCGGGATTCCCGCGCGCCCAAAACATAGCGCAGCCGCTGGGCGGGATGCCCCAATACACGCGTACCGAGTGCGTCATCGAGTATCGGTTTCGATCGCGAAGGCATTCGTCTACTGGGAGTTAATTGCCTCTCACGCGATGCACATACCCGCGTGCAGCGGGAGGGGGGCAGTCTAGCCTTGCCGTGCGGATGAGCCGGGGACGAATTGGAGGAGTCGAAGCCTCGACGTGGCAATCAATTGAGTTTTCCGTGCTTCGGAGAGCCCAAGTAGAAAGGTCGGACATCTACTTATTAACTGCGCGTATGTGTGTGTACCTTGTTTAAAACTTTTACGGACTATACCCAGAAAGGGGGATCAACATCGGCGTCCCGTGTCGTTTGCTCTGGGCTGGAATTAAGCTTACGGAGGTGCAAATTAAAAATGTCCCTCCTCCTTGGCCTTCTTTTTAAGGTTTTTTCTTTTGACACGGGTAGCTCCCGGATGAGTATAGAATGAACGGAATTTCAGACGGATTAAACTCACCGTAGGACTTTTCCTTACTTTTGTTTGTCGTAACCCATTCCACAGATAACTTTGATTGCTACACGTTTTTATTCAATTTAGTTTTGTGTCTGTAGATGATACGATTGATAGAATGTTAAAATCAAATTTTAATCTACTTATGGATTAGTTGAAAAAAATATTTTTTTACAGAAATACTTATTTTTGATAACAATGCAATGTAGTTTAAATGCCACTCTCTTTTTTTTGTGTGCACTTGTACTATTTCTACTTATATTTCTTATGCTTCATCAACTCACTCAACCGTTTCTACTTGGTTTTGCTAATGTCTGGTCTGACCCCACTCGACTGTTTCTATTTTGTTTTCTTGTGTCTTGTCTGATATTATTCGGCTGCTTCTACTGAATTTTTCTACTTTCTGGTCTGACCCCACTCGACGGTTTCTACTTTTTTTTCTTATGTCTGGTCTTGCGTCACACGACTGTTTCTACTAAGGTATCTTATGCCTGGTCTGACTCCACTCGACTATTTCTACTTGGTCTCTTATGTCTGGTCTGATCTCATTCGACTGCTTCTACTAAGTTTTCTTAGGCCTGGTCTGACCTCACTCGACTGTTTCTACTTTGTTTTCTTGTGTGTGGTCTGATCTCATTGACCATTTCTACTTAGTTTTGCTTGCTAATGTCTGGTCTGACCTCAGTCGGCTGTTTCTACTTTGTTTTTTATGTCTCATCTTGCGTCACACGGTTTTTACTTAGGGTTGCAGACTGCAAGAAAATTAATACAAAATTATATTGATGCGATAAATTTACAACATCAATAATTGTATATTTTGTACGTTGATGATGAGTGACTATAACCAATTTTTTAATCAGTATGCGTAAAATAAAAGAGTGTTTTTTTCTTTGTATTGTTCATAAATTGCAAAGCGTATCCTTACAGTATCTTATATTTTTTTATTATAATTGCAATATCCTCTAAGTCTACGTTCATAGATTTAATATCTGTCGAAGTTCATTCGATCCTCCTTAAATCGATTATTCTTCAACGTATTAACCCACAAAACCTTTTTTTGCACTGATGGACGACAAATTTCCCATCTATATGATGTCAGTGCAAAAAAATGTTTTGTGGGAAAATTTATTCCATATGACTTACGAAGAAAAATATTTCGAATGAAACTCTAACAAAAACGAGAAATCATCCTCGTGAAGGGAACCATTCATCAAGCTTGATCAACTTCAGCACCGTATAGATAGAATATCACTTTCCCCCATCATCTTGATCACACCCACCCCCGAGTGCATATAAAAATACACAGGAAACTATACCCGAGACTGCTTTGAAACATCTATCCCCTCGTTAAAATTTCAAAAATACCCCTTCCCCTCACGGAGAGACAATGTATATGCAACACCCCCGTCTACCCTGCTCTTTCGCAATTTTTCTCCCTGTCCCTCAGACTAGCGTTATCCCTGTACATACACCTATAGCATATGAAAAATCCAACCCTGCCCCTTGGAAAAATCGATGTGGCCTTACGTAAGCCGAGGCAAGTGCTGAGAAAACTGCGACGACGTCCCAGTGATGTTTACTGCACGGAGAAATCTACGGACCCGCGCGCAACCTCTGGTATACGTGTAACGTACTTAAATTGTTCGTGGCTTCTCTGTCGGTGATCCGGTTCCGTGCGCCCTAAGTCCGCGGCCTCGCTCGCGGCTACCCTGTGCACATTTATCGATATAGTGTGTAAAGCACGAGTCACGTCGGTTTCCTCGACGTCCTATGTACATGCATATATGTGTACGTAACGTAAAGGCGCACTAAAGCCAAAGGGACCGCGAGGACATCCGGGAATACGAAATAACGAGAAACAGGAGCAGGAGGAGGAAAGGCGAGGATAAGTCGTGCGGCATAATGCGGGGGGAGGGAGCATGAAATCGGGTCACGACGTGGCGACGGACACTCTACTGTGAGCTCGATCGGGTTGGGGGGGGGGAACTGCCGTGGAAATTCGTCGATTCGGTTTTTGATCGGGGCCTCGAGGAGCTCCGGTGCCCCGGAGCAGCTTTGCACTCCAAGTGCCAAGTGTCGAAGGGTGTGCACGTTCCTTAGAGACTATAGTCCAAGGTGCATGTCACGTGTAATGTGCCGAGGGAGTTTTCGATCAGATTAGTTCTCGGGCAGGGAGCGACGGGCATCGAGCGGCTTGACAACTTTGTTAACGTGTATGCCCCGTTAGGCCGCGGGTGATGCTTGTTTGTCGTCGTTTGGTCGTTCATCGGGTACTTCCCGAGTTACCTCTTATTGAGTTGTTCCATTTGGGCGACTCTGTGATGTCACAGTGAGGGAATGTAGTAACAGTAACTCGAGAAACATCATTTATTATTGCAGCTACAAAGTCTCGAAACGATGAGCCACGCGAAAGTTTAGATTCATATGAATTTATAATGCTCCTATAGTATACACACACGTACATCTAATGTCTCTGAATTGACCTTCGGTGTAATTGGTAGGTACGTGGGCCGAAAATAGAGCGTCATTATGATCCACTAATATACTGCGCTCCGAACTTGGTCTCTATATATTTAATAAATTGCCGTATCATCGTATACGTGTGATATGGGTGCGGATTAGACTTAACGTGCGCTTCAGTGCTGTCGAAGGGCAAAGAAGTTGATTAACGGGACGATATAATATTTCCAAACGCGAACGAGGCTCTGAAAGTCGGACAATTAATTTTTCGGAGCCGCTTGGCAGTGACAAATGGTTCCCGGTCGATCGGGAGCTGCAGTTGATTTTTCTTTTTCCGTCGGCGGAGGGGCTCGAAAATCCGGGGAGCTGGAAAAATGGTTCGAAACAGCGGACTTGCCGCTCTTTCGCTCAAAGTGTATAGATAGAGAGAGATAAAAATGGGGGGAAGAAAATGTAGTACATTTTTCGTATCGGGACAGACATCCGTCGAAACGTTCAATTATTTCTCAAAGCATTCCATACCTGACCTCGTATTCGCGAACTATCGTACATAAATAATAATGGTGTATAAGAAGACGCATTGATCATTAAAATTTCTCTTCGGACCGTTCAAATTATCATTACGTCGCAATATCTCTCGGGCATTGTACGCCACGGCAGAGAACAAAGGCCCGTGCAATAAAGTCAAGGGATTCCGGGGGACCGCTATGCCCAGAAGGCTCTTTCTCGCCCTATCAATTATTAACCCCCCGGCGATGGCGGGTAATGCGTAATGCGAAAGTCCGCCCGCGACTTTTCAAATAACCGACGCGAAGACAAGGGGGCACACGTTCCGTTCCCCTGCATAATAGACCCAGCACCTACCTGTGCGCGTACTATGCACGGGTAGTCCGAGTTTCCCTCCGGGAGCGACGGAATACTGATGAGCGTGTTCGCGGATGGTTCGGGCTCTGACGGGAATACCAAGCGAGCGGGTGTGTGTGCGCGAACACTTTTCGCGAGTTCGGAAAAATTCCACGTGTCGCGTGTGTGGGACGATGCTTCCGTATGGGTGGTAGTGCAAAGTTGGTATTGTCATTGATCGACGTTGAAGCTATTCGATTGAAGCCGGCTTTTTTGGTACGATTTTATTTAACTTGCTTTTCTATCTGTCACAGGCGGGTGGTGGATGAAATCTTTCGATCGTATTTTAATCTACTTTTAGATGACCTTTTTCCTCTGACAGAAATGCTTGCTATTGCAGACGACGATGAAACTTTCTGTTTGCGTATTGCAGAATTTTTTTTTTCATTAAAAACTAGCAGATTAAAAATAAAAAATAAAAATAAAGATTAGTTGAGTCACTTCTATTTCTTGATTCGCCGATAGCTCGTCTTACCTCATTCGACTGTTTCTATTTGCTTATGTCTCGTCGAACCTCACTCGACTGTTTCTACTTAAAGTTTTGCTGATGTTTCGTCTTACCTCCCTCGACTGTTTCTATTTGCGTATGTCTCGTCGAACCTCACGCGACTGGTTCTACTTAGTTTTGCTGATGTTTCGTCTTACCTCACTCGACTGTTTCTACTCAGTTTTGCTGACATTTCGTCTTACCTCATTCGACTGTTTCTACTTACTTTTGTAGAAAATTTGAATATATTGTGAACTATTTCTTGCTGTTAATTACGTGTCAAGATCACAACTGAAAATTAAATAGCAATGTATAGAAATTGTAAGAACACGTTTTTATAAATTAATTAAGAGTAGAAAATAATGTTTAACTCGTGTGTAACACACAATATTTAAATAGCAATCATGCATGCATAATAAAAATTATTTTCCACTTTTTTAGTTGACGAATATAATCGTACCTTTACAATCTTTTTGTATCATATTTATCGCAATCTCTCTTTTTGCCGCAAGCTAGATACAGAGTTTCAATCGATTCGTCCAAACTTTTCCATCAGCCGAAAGTTAATTGGATGTAAAATTACAGAACGAAGGAAGAATCGATGAATGCATAGAAGGACTTTACACTCATAACGTCGTACTCTCTCCCTCTCGGCTTTTTAAAATACACGGGCATCTCGAGAGCCGCTATCGGATAATCTTCCTATCGCGCCCGCACAGTCTCCCGGTAAAAAGAAAACGTGGCGGAGGAGTCTCCTCCACGATCGTTCCGAAGTGTTTGACAAAATCGCCACTTCAACCCCGAGCCGGTTCTATCCGAGATCTCGAGCTAACCTTCGCTCCCCCTCCCCCACCCACTTCCTGGAATCAGCTGTTGAAGCTTCCGAGAACCAGGTTAGTTAAGATCAATCACGAGATAATTCGCTGGAGTCGTACAGAGGTCGGCGTTATTTTCCCCCCGAGCGGCGTGGATCGAAGAAAAGTGGGGGAGCAGCAGAATTTTTCCCGGATAGTGTACAGAGGTCACCGAAAGTCGTCCGCGCCGCTCTCGAACGGTATCCCCGTATTGCACCACCGTATGAAGGACCCGCGGTTCTGTTTACTCGCTGGCGATTATTTTCCTTTGAAGGCTCTCCTCCGACGAAGCGTTGGCCGTGCTGTTTGCTACAGCCCCTCCCCTCCTCAACGGATTCTTCATTGTCGCGAAGCGGCGATCAAACGCTCGCAAGTAGGTGCACGGTTCACAGGAGGTGGGGGTGGGTGGCGGTGCTTTCGTGCGCCCTTCCTCCCTTTTCCGCATGCGAGCATGGCCGACCTTGAAAGCTCCTGCTGCCGCTGCTGCTGCTGTTATTTACTTTTTCCCCCCCGCGCCCGCTTCTCTCTGCTCGCTACGTCGCGTGGGTATTTGCACGTAAATACTTTGAAAGTATAAATCGGCCGGCTTTACGATGGGGCGCACGACGCGACGGTGGCGTGACGACGACGATTGCCGCTGCTGCTGACCGGAAGATTTGCTAAAACGTGGAGATGTTTTTTTCATGCGGCCCTCTTTGTTTGCTGACTGATGCTTTTCGAACCGTCTGCCGCGCGTGTGCGCGTTGCGGTTTTATCGAACGGTACGCGCGCGGGTTGATTATTGTTTTTTTTCGAGCTGTTTTGACAAAAGCTTTCTGATCGATGTGGGGTTGGATCTAGTTTTTATTGGGAAAAAGTGGTATTTGGAGTGATGGTAGCTATTACGCTGCTGATTAATAGTGGTCAATCTTGATTACTCGTTCGAACAATAAAAAAAAAATGTTTCTCTAAAAATGTGATGGACTATTACTGCTGGACTGTTTTTTATTTCTAGTTATATAGCCGTACTTATTACTTAAAAAAATTTTGTGAAATCCAGATTTCGTACATTATTATATAGTTGGATTTCATTGAGTCACTTTATTGCACATGACTATTAGAGAATAGTACTCATTATCACAGGCATCGCCACCACCTTGATCAAAAGGACTCGAACCTAACCTTTTAAAAGCTTGATATTGGGTGTTACGAAACTCATACTTTACTGACCGAACCATGCCAGACTTCCGTTGGTATAGTTAAAATAATACACATAGAAAGAGAAAAAAATTTAGAAAAAAATAATTTACAAGCATTTTAAAAAAAATTCCAATGTTTGTTCAAATATTGTGATTAAAATTTATTTTTTGCTAAAATAATAGATTTAATGAAAATAAAATTTCTCAACCAAAAGGTGCGTTGCATTTTTAGAAAAAAAAATTTTTGCAAAGCGTTTGAAATTATATAAAACAATAATGTCCCAATCTGGTAGAACATGGTGCAGTGAAAAAATGTAATGTTCTCAAAGATCTCATTCGAAACGAAATTTATTAAGTAAACCTGAATTAGCTGAAAATTCAATACTCGCAGTACGAATAAAAATTCTGGCTTTTACTTTTTTCGTACAGCACATATGTAATTATCCGATAACCGATATATCAGCCTTGAAGTTTTTAATAATACTAAAATAAAATAGTCCAAGCAGCATAGATATTCGTAAAATCTAGACTATTAAAACCTCGGAAATGACAAGTGTTGATGAATAGTCTCATAACCGTTGGGTGCTTTCTTTCGATTTTTCACTGTTGGCAAACCCAATGGAACGAAAAATAAAATTCGCACGGTTTCCGCGAAAAGACGTGACCGAGAGAAAAACGCAGCGGCTTACGCGATAACACATCCGAGTCTGCACGCTCTCGCGAGCGCGAAATCTTCTCGTTCTGTTTATTTTCCCTTTCATATTTACTTTACCGGATCTCTGTGTGAATTTACGCTCAGTAAGAAAAAAAATGCAATCCCTTCGCTCTTTTACGTGCTCCATCATATAATATATTTCCTCGCACGCGCCGTCGTCCATAATCCCGATGAATTTTCCAATTCAAATAGGGACACCCTTACCCCTGGAGTGAATCCCCTCTAGGTCTCCCGCGGAACAATCCCAGCACTTAAAAATCCATCGAATCCCGTCAGAGTTTAATAAGCACTCCAGAAGAAACTTTCCTTCCTCGTCCATCGAGCACTTCCGTGCGCCCGAACTTTCAGCCGCACAATTGAATATTACCCGCTCCTTTCGTGGAAACCCGCGCGACGCGTCCATCCTTTCCAGCATACAATGCCTTCACAAGACTATAAATAATGGTTTTTTTAATCTCGAAAATTTAGCGTTCTTTAGTGCTCTTATTTTGGTCTTAAGTAAATGTTGTCTTGATTCAGTCAAGAAAATTTGGCTTGGTAAAGTCAAAAATTTTCTAAGCCTGTTTGCACTCTTGAAAACAATGTTTTGAAAAGTATTAGTTGGGTTTGGTGTAAATAGATTGCACGTTAATAAAATTAATAAATCCAGCCAGATTATTGTGACGTAATGAATTCAACGTTCATGACTACTCATGTAAACAACACTTTTTGTTTATTAAATGCTATCTATGTAGTAAAAAATCAATTAACAGCTGACATGTATTTTGACAGCTTGTTGTCCGAGCTCAATGCAAAAGTGGAAACGTGTGTGTAAAAATCAGGTAAACAATGAGTTATTGAATAATTTGTGTAACGTATCTTATTATCCATAAACGGATTTGCCAGATTAGTACTTCAAAAAATTTTTACCTCGGGAAATTATTTAATTTATGCGAATGCATCGATTCTCTTTAAAAAAAAATTTTTCCTACCTCGGGCGTTTTTGAGGGGCTAGTGTGCCCTCGGTAGGAAAAATAGCATTCGCCACACAAGTGCGATCCATCCAGGGCTACCTTACGGTCCCTCGGGCCTGCTTCGCAGGACCCTCGGGCCGCAAAATCGCCCTGGAGGCGATCGCACTTTTGTGACGAAAACTACTATAAGACCACCATTTCCAAGATCTTGTTTAGTATGTCTTGTTAAAACGAGAAATCTTGAGGTATCAAGTATTGATCTTGTCAAATTACAGATTGCCTTGCTTTTGTCTCGAAATTCAAGACAAGACGATATCGAGACTAATATCGAGCCCCAACCCAGTCAATCGGCGCTTACTGATTTCGCGCTCGGAGACAGCGAAGCGCAAAAATAGTACACTAAAAAAAAAAGAA
>JAPYYV010006132.1:0-14638 GCA_030522625.1 Copidosoma aretas | reverse complement strand
ACCCCTTTCACCCCCCCCCCCCCCCCCCCCACCCACTTCTGCTTCTCCGGATTTTAACTATTGCCGAAGATGGCCGACGTCACCCAAAAGACACATTCTCGCCGAAGTCTCCTGAAAACAGACGAATCCTTTCACCTAAGCCCTCCAACATCGCTGAACATTGCCGAAAACAACCGATTGCATCTGGAGCCACTCCTTTACAGCCTCTGGGGATTTTCTGTTTCGCCCGCACGTCTTATTTGGCTAATAGACAGAGGCACAGCAATAAAACATGACGATTGGTAATACAATTGATAACAGATAACGGAACACCCGTACTCTCGAGCACAATACCAAATAAAAATAAAATATAACAGCTACAACCAAATTACCAAATGGACTCGCCTGCTAACACTGTCCATTAACCGATCATTTACTTACTAAAAGTGTAAGCAGAGAAGTATATTGGGTTTCGGATTAAAGTACGTGAAATAATACCCTATATTATACCCTTATAACACCCAATTTCAGAAATCGGGCAGAGCAACCAATACATGCACATGATGCAAAAAAAAACAAGTGTGTGCAAACCATAATTGCGATGTAGTCTAGCAAACTACATCTGAGCAGTGATAAGCTAAGATATACCAATGATAAACATTCTTTTTTTATATAAAATATGATTAGCAATATATTTTCGTGTATTATACTTACTATATAGGTGCATTATACTTTCTATTATGATGTAAATAGACAAGGTTCGCTGGATAGCACATGCTTCTGACAAGGGAGAAAACCAATCAGATTTATTGCAATAAAGCTCTAAATTTGTCAAAAAGAAAACGCTTGTTTTAATACAATGTTCTTCTTCGTCAAAAATAGCCAGCATTGCTGTACTGAGACAGGAAATAGAAAACCTGACCGTCAGTGATACAGCTGTTGAAACAGATACCCGAAACCTGTACACTTTAGCTCAATACTTATCTTAAATAAACCAAAACCCACGCACCTTAAACTAAATTACCAAATGAACTCGCCCGATTACAATGTTCATTAATAAATAACTTATCCACTAATTTGAAATAATTTCAATGAAAAGCATAAATATGAATATCTAGCTCCTTTAATCAAATAACCCAATATACTTTAATTTAATATCCAAAGGAAAAACGAATAATTAAAGTCAGAGCTATTTATTGTTTGGAATATTCAGGTTATTGGGAGATTGGGGATATTATAATTATTTGAGGAGTAATTACAGAATCGTGTATTTTTAGTCAGTCGAGAAGAAAATGGTATTGATGTAGGAAAAATTTTTGAAAAAAACTTGGGCCTCCATGTATCAAGTTATACTTTTCCGTTACACAATATATGTAGATGTGGCTAATTCCGCCGAAGTTTGTTCGGTAATCATCTCAGCTCAAATTTTAAAATAATAAGACGCAATGAAAATCAAATAGTTCATCCATAGAACCTTATATTCATAAACTAATAATAGAAAAAGATTATATGCGTAAAAGTTTTTAAAACAATTAGAAAAAAGTGTAAAACTTCAGAAAATAATTATTTATTCATTTAAAAACTAACAAATTAAATAAATAGAAGAAATATCAATTGTTGTATAGAAAAGCTGCAATTAAAATCTGTTTTTTAAGTTTTGGAAAACTTATTAAATTAATTGTTTGATAGTGTATTAATGTAAAACAACAAATATACAAACAAATTTATAAATAAACAGTAATTCAATATTTAAATTAAGAGTGAGTTACGAACTGAAATATAGAAGGTAGTGATGTATAGTTTTCTAACAGAGGTAGCTCATAGATAAGTCGATACGGTACACGGCTAGTATGCATTAGATTGCGAGTTTAAATCCGGTAGAAAAAGGTTTTATTAGGATTTAAAAATTCACTTACGTATATATTTTTAAAGGGGGAAAAAATGTAAATTATTGATTTACTTCTCTGCATAACGGTCATATATAAGTGTAACTTTAAATGAATTATTTCATGCATGGAAGGATGATATCAATGGTTATCTTATATAATCTCACAGTTATTCTGAAAAATCCGGGGGTCGGCACGCGGAGCGTGCAGGAGAGCGGAGCCTCACTAGTTATGCATATATATATATATATATATATATATATATATATACACATGTACATATGTATATATATGTATATGTATATGAGACGTACCACGTCAACCGGGCTACCACCGGGAGCAAAAATTGTATAGCTTTACAAAATCGTACAATGGCTTTCAATGTTTGCATTGAGAACCTCTTTTAAATGTAAAATGGCATATTCATAAATTTAATGTGGCTGGTCCAATATGGCGGCTGGAAGCCGTAGGAAAATCATGAGTCCAGGAAAAACAGGTTGTAAAAATGAAAATTTGCAAGAAACCAGATCGTTTTATGGCTAAAGTTGTACCTGATGGATGCTTCAAAAGATTTGGTGTGGTTTGTAGACAAAATCCAAAACGGCGGATTCAATATGGAGGTTCAGCAATCAATATGTTTGCCGAATTTGTAAAAATCACTCGATTTGCACCAAATTTTGTATACAAAAATTTTGTGTATCGCTTATCACGAATTAAAGGTTAAATTTGCCAATATCAAGATGGCCGATCTAAGATGGTGGACGAAATTCTTAAAATTAAACCGATTTCTACCATATGTCGTATACAAAGGTTTTGTAGATCGCTGATCACGAGTTTACGGTTGAATGTTCCACTATCAAGAGGGCGAATCCAAGATAGTGAACGAAATTTTCGAAAATCTACCGATTGAAACTAAATTTAGTATAGGAAGGTTTTGTTGATCGCTGATCACGAATTTAAGGTTTCATTCGCCAATATCAAGATGGCGGATTTAAGATGGTGGACGACATTTTCGAAAATCTACTGATTTGCAAAAATTTGTTAACCGAGGTATTATGGATCGCTAATCGCGAATTCAAAGTTAAATTTGTTAATATCAAGATGGCGGATCCAAGTTGGTGGACGAAATTTTTGAAAATCAAGCGATTTGTATCACATTTGGTATAAGCGTGTTTTTGACGCCGTTGATTACGAAACAAAGAATATACTTCTAAAATTAAAGGTGTTGAACTCAATATTACAAAAATTCAATAACTCTGTCCACCATATTTGATCGATCATATTGCATTTATCAAAGTGGTTTTCGAAAGCTCATGTGTTTCAAAACATTTTGAGCCCATGAATGATTTCTTTAAACATTCTAATTTTTTTTACACTGGGCCAAGGCTGAAAGTGCTAATTATAAAGCTTGGAAAAATCGTGCAATGGCTTCAAATGTTTGTATTGAAATCTTTTTTACATGTTAAATGGTATTTCAAGACTTTTTTAAATGTTAGCTTGACATTATTCAGAGATAGCGATGTTTTCACCTATCTCACTGGATTGTAAGCTAAGGAGCAAAACACAAATAGCTTGGAAAAAGTACCGGATGCTTTCAACGTCGTTATTGATAAACTTCTTTGGATGACAAGTGGCATTCCGCAAATAAGGATTAAAAATTGCAGCTAAAATAAACTTTTTTTTTATTTATAATTTTTGCTTTTCTCGTTATCTGTACTTTCAGCGATGATTTCCTCAGAACAAAAATATTTTGGAATGAGTCAGATAGTTCTTTTAAATTTGTTAATATTATATTCAGACACTTTTAGGAATTAATATATCGCAATTTTCTGACCAATGAGAAATCATCCAAATAAATCAAGAAATTTGAAAGTGCTCCTCGAACAATTCTGACTCTATAGAATTTTTAACAATTTTACTCTAATCTACAGTTTTTTGGGAAATACTCATAGATGTATTTGCAGAAAGATTTTAGTTTTGAAACACATGAGCTTTCAAAATCCACTTTGAAAAATTAAATATGACTGATTCAATATAGTGGACAGAGTTATTAAATTTTCGTCATATTGAGTCCAATACCTTTAATTTTAAAAGTCTGTTCTATGGTTCGTAATCAACGGCGTCAAAAACACCCTTATATCAAATTTGGTACAAATCGCTTGATTTTCGAAAATTTCGTCCACCATCTTCGATCCGCCATCTTGATATCGGTGAATTAAACCTTTAATTCGTGATCAGCGGTCCACAAAACCTTAGTTTATAGAATTTGGTACATATCAGTTGATTTTCGAAAATTTTGTCTACCATCTTGGATCCGCCATCTTGTTATTGGCAAAGTATACCTTGAACCCGCGGTCAGCGAACCACAAAACCTTTGTGTATCGAATTTGGTGCGAATCGATTGATTTTTAAAAATTCGGCCACCATATTGAATGTTGGACCTCCATATTGAATCCGCCATCTTGGATTTTGTCTACCAACCACACAAATTCTTTTGGATCTACTATCAGGTACAACTTTGGCCATAAAACGACCTGGACTCATGATTTTTTTACAGCTTCCGGCTGCCATCTTGGACTAGCGATATTAAATTTATTAATATGCCATTTGACATTTAAAAGAAGTTTTTAATACAAACATTTTAAGACCTTGCACGATTTTTTAAAGCCTTACAATTTTTGCTCCCAACGGTGGCCTGGTTGACGTGGAACGTCCTATATATGTATATAATATTTCTGTATTTTAATGTATTTACCAGGTAGAAGCTATCTAAATTGCTAATAGGACTCCACTGCACCACATTTTTACTTCTCTGCATGACGATCACCTTAAGCTTTCCATTTTTTTTCTCGGTACAGGCGTTGGAGTCCGATCTCTGGTGTGCTGTTTGTTCTTCAGATGCACTGGAAGTCTCTCGCTGACTTGGCTTTGCATTGCCCTCTTTTTTTTTTACTTCTCCGAGTTTCCTTTTTTCTCTGGTCACTTGGTTAAAACTACTTTTTTTTTGTCCTCCGCTATGTGCGCTTTCCAACCGATCCCACTTTTGACATCAAAATTTCGTGTTAAGTGGATTTGTAGTCGGTTAGATGGACGCGAAATAAGTACACAGTGCGGACAATTAACTTCTTTTTATTATTACTTCTGACCGAAGGAAAAGCCAATGGTAGCACGGTTACTTGGAGGTACATCTGCTAGTCTCGAGAGTCCCAAATCCTCTCCTCCTCTACTCACTGATCCAACTCGAGAGTTCCACTTCTTCTTTCTGTTCTCAGTTATACGTCTCTATCCGAGGCGGTGGGGCACGTACGTATTGGTATGCTACGTATACCATACGCCACATTATGCTTACTGGCTGAAAACAAAACACATACTGCGTATATCTTTGGACATAATAATAAAAGGATGTAATAATACTAAAGTCATAAACTAAAAAATAATCCTTTAGGTGGGCACGATCATTTCGCTTTAATTATCACAGGCCCCAAAAGAAAAAGTTTCTGAATTGGACATGTAAAACATGTTTTCTTACGTATTTTTTGGTGCTGAATCCGAATCCGAAGTCAGAATGAGGGGTCTCGCGGGGAAATTTTGAGTAAATCGCTGTTTGACGTCAGAAAATTCAGAAAATCAGTCTAAAATACCTCATCTATCATGTTTAAATGCTTAATGTGCAAGGATCATTAATATCTTATTTTTCAGTGTGCAAAAGGAACAGATTTTAAGTATTTCGACCAAACGAGTTGAAAAAAAATTGCACAGACCCGTACTTTATTGAGAAATGAAACTTTTGCGACTACATGACCGCTACTGAAAAAGCAGCATGGCTTGGTTTCAAAAATGTCGTGGAAAATTTCCTTGGAAACACTAAGAGTGAACAATATCAAAAAATTGTGAAGAACGTGATAGAGGATTTCCGAGAATTTGGATGTCTCATGAATCTCAAACTACATTTCCTCGACTCTCACCTGGACTCTTTCCCAGAAAATCTTGGAGATTTCAGCGAAAAGCAAGGTGAACGATTTTATCAGTATGTTAAAGAGATGGAGAGACGTTATCAAGGACGGTGGGATATTTATATGATGGCTGTCTTTTGCTGGACATTAAAAAGGGAAACGAATGAGAAGAAAAGTAAAAAACGTAAGAAAAATCCCGTGCGCAGATCTTTCGAGGATAAAAAGATACGTAAACGATCGAGAAATTGAATGAAACATATTGAGGCATAAGCCTACAGCCAACTGGGGCATTGGAGTCATCGGAATTCTCAATTTTTTTTCAACTCGTTTGGTCGAAATACTTGAAATCTGTTCCTTTTGTACACTGAAAAATAAGATATTAATGATCCTTGCACATTAAGCATTTGAACATGATAGATGAGGTATTTTAGACTGATTTTCTGAATTTTTTGACTTTAAACAGCGATTTACTCAAAATTTCCCCGCGAGACCCCTCATTCTGACTTCGGATTCGGATTCAGCACCAAAAAATACGTAAGAAAACATGTTTCACATGCTCAATTCAGAAACTTTTTTTTTGTGGGCGTGTTATACACGGTATAATTAAATAAAATTATGCTACTGATAATGTTGTGGTGATATAAAAAAAAAAATTACATAGTTTTTTTTACTTTTCTAAGTACAATAGACACCTTGTGTTACAAATACGGGATGAGTTCGAAATCCTTTCTGACCATTTACTTTTGCATACACGTTGCATGTGTTTCTATTTTTGTAGCTATCTACTACATTCAAAATATTTTTTTGTAGTATTTTAGTATTACGTATAGCTAAAAATTATCGTAGGCATCACTTCTCAATATTATCAAATCAGTAAATTGAGTGAATTCAAAGTGGTGAGATTCACAATTCTTAAATCTGACTTGACCTTATTTAATGATGGCCCATGGTAAACCAACAGAAGTTTCAACGAGGCCTTTAAATTTCTTTTTCAACCGTTGTTTTTTTTTCTCTGAAGTATCAGTAACACTATTTTGTAAGATATATGACGGTAAGATAAATCAACGGTATTGCAGTACATCATTTTATTACCGACTTTAATTTACTCCATACGCCGTCATAAATTATTTTTATAATGTTTTTTGATCAAAGGTACCTATATTACAAATTTTTATGTAATGATATTCATAAAACCAGTGATTCATTAAATCTTAACGATTTCACTGTTACTGCAAAGGTAAGATATTACATGTACAATAAACACCTTATAAGAAAATAAGGTTCTTTATCATTTATTGTAATCAAGGCCAATAGCTTAAAAAATCTATGAATTGTATTTTTTTTTTTGGAATTTGACTCTGTGTACCTCTATGGCAAGATTTTAATTTCATTCTTAATATTATTTTATCAAATAATACTTAAAAATTAAAGTTAATCACATAATTTGGTTGTAGAACTAGATCCCTCATAAACCGTGTAACAAGTAATCCAATTATGTTTCACAAAAACTAAAGGTTTTATCCTAACACGAATTATTAATGCATATATTAATATATAAATCTAAGATGATGAAGTTTGTCAATTAAGATTTAAAACATTGTAGTTTATAACTTTTGTATTTAAACTTCTATAATGTCACACATTTGTAAAATAATTCATGATACAAATTTTCGAGTAGCTCTTAAATGTGTTTATTACAGTAACTAATTTTAATATTGTGTTTAACAAATGTAGTTACGATAATGATTCAATTTGAAGAATATTATAAAATTATAATAGTTTTCATGGTTTTGGATGGAGCTATGAGACGTAATTACATTAAATACTTCAAGATACTTTTAAAGGTTTTTAATTACATCAATAAAAAAATACGTTTATTTTAAATGATTTAAACGAGATTGAAATTTCTTCAATATGTATCGCACTTAAGTATAATTATTTTTCCATAATACCGATTTTAAACTCACTTATTGCACTGTGCAAAATTTGGAAAGCTTTGCAGTATTATATTACAATTAATTTGTGCAAAGAATTCATGTATCGACATTTTGAAATAATCAAACGTAGTTATAATTGTTTGGGTCTATCCAATTTTTTTATAGATGATGGCACATTGGAAGCTAGGGGTGCCTCCCGTACTGATTCTGATGATCCTGAAATTGATAATTCTGTCGAATTGTTATTGTCTGTAAATGGGGATTTTACAGTCCTTGAATTATCATCTGTTATAAGGCCTACATTGTTCGGAGCTATATTTGATAAAATAGTCTTTCGACTTAACTTCATTGTATTGTCAGTTGTTTCAAATATTTCATGTGATTGAAAACTTTCTGAAGTTGAATTTTCTTTTTCCAAAGCTTTATGAATTTGTTCTTCTACTTCTAATACTTCCTCTTTTTCCATGAGTGCAATAAATTCATTTAGTTGACTTCTACTTAATTTAATATCTTCCTTTCCTATCAATCCAACTACCTAAAAATAGATAATAAATCACATAAGTTCCTGCACAATTTGTATTTCTAATATTATACATGAAAGTTTAATATATAAGTAGGTATATTATTAAGGCGATATATTAAAATTCTATCAGGCTAAAGAGAAAGTATAAGAGTGTCGCGGCTGCACACTATCATAGATTTCCTGTTTGCTATCATGGTGTTACCGCGCTACATGATACAATTTATTTAATATCTGCATCTGAGATGCGAAATTATAATTTTCTTTAAAGTATTTTAAATGTTTTGAAAGGTAATTAAAAACATTAATTCAGTTGTTTTACCTCTAAAAAGTAAGCAACTTACAATCAAAATCAAGGTAAAATTGTTTGGATTAGTTGGCTCGACAAAAATGATATAATGCACTTATAATATAATTTTAATCGACACGCAAAAAGATTATTAGTCAATATTAGAAGATTAGGCAGAGCTAATTTTCTTAAGTCAACAGTAAATAATTCCGTTAATGACTATATACAGTTAATATCGTCTACAAAATATGTCAATATGAAAAACAACTTGGCCATGAAGAGTGGTGTAGGCTAAGTGGTTGGCATGCCAAGTGTTAAGAAGACAGTGTCCTTAGAGGTCAGGGGTAAAAGCCTCGGTAAAATCACTCAAATTTTTCCTAAGCTGTTTTCAGCGGAAAAACTGCCTTTGACAGCGGTTGTTTCGGGGTAGATTTTTGCTTAAAATGTGTCTTAGTGTAATTCTGAGTTTTCTTTACATTACAGGTTAAAAAGCCTGGTCAGAATTGTGAAACAGTTGTAGAGATAAGAATCCTTGTCCAACAAATTCAATGAAAATAAAGATAGGATTGGAAAATAAATAGGTACAAATCGATGTGTGAAAAGCACAGTCGATGCTTTGGTAGGAAACGCCGTACAGTGGTTCGAAATGAAAAAAAACCGGCAAAACTTTTATCCACCTCAATTTTGAAGAAATCCTCTTGATTTTTTTCTTAATGCATCTTGGGCTGTAGAATATAAAATCTTTTTCCTCGCAATAACAAGACCCATAACCTATAACGCCAAGGATCTCAAATAGTTACTGAACAATTAAATTTTAGGTATGAAAATCACTTAATCCTATTGAAAAAACCGCTGCCAATCTATTGGCACAAAGCTTTTTCATTCCCATGCTTTACTTATTTTTTACACACACCCTGATTAATTTTTCGTCTCCCTCAAAAATGTTATTTTTTAGGATATTTCGTGGTTTTTACGATTTTCTACAACAAAATATTCTTGAACAAAGTTTAGTAGCAAAAAAATTCATTTTTTAGATAATCGATTGTTCAAAATCGCTAAATAAAAAGAAACGAATACATGAAATTTAAGATTTATTTTTAGCGGTGACAGGTATCGGAAAAAAATCAAAAGTCTTAGTGGGTAATAATCGGTCGAAAGAATCCTAAGATATACTTAATTATATTTATTATCTCTTATACACCCACAAACACCTTTATTAAGTTTTTGTTTTTTCAATCAAAAACGATACTCTCTAGGAAACTCTGTGATCTTCAATATTTTCTACCACAAAATATTCTAAAACAATGTTTTTCAGTGAAAAAATCGATTTTTTAAAATCAATAAAATCGGAAAAAAGAATCGATGAAATTGAAATTTCATTTTTTATCGGTGATGGGTATACAAAAATAGAAGAAAATAAGATTAAAAATATTATAGAAAATCCAACCAAAAAGTAGTGACTGGTTATATGGTCCATATTTTTTTTAGTTTGCAACATAATACATGAGTAATTATAAAAAAAAACAATAAAAAGTATTTTTGGAAAGAAAATATACATTTGTAACCTTTTATTACCAATAATGTTACAATAATAATAGTATATTTTATCTTGAAAGAAACATACACAATAATTTCAAAAACATGTGTTATTAAAATTTTGCAAACATGAGAGAACAACAGTTGCATTATGGAATTAAGTTAAGGCTATCACAGCATGCACAAACAAATAGCTCTCATAGGAATAGGACGAAAAGGATTACCAATTTTTACATTACCGAAGAGTATCAGAGCATGCACAAACAAACTGCTTTTATGGAAAATGAACGAAGAGGGTTATCAATTTTCAAGTTACTGAAATGTATAAATTGATTATATAATTATAGTAATACAGAAAGTTAATCTTATTTTTTTGACTAAATTAATGTAAAAGAAATAGGCTAATCAAATAAATACATTTATAATATATATACATATTTTTTTTAAGCGTTCCCTAAAGAAAATGTTCTGCAAATTTTAAAATTAGAACGATATTTTGTCAAAATCAGAAGAGAGACTTCTGAGATTTGACTAATAACGTATATACATACAAACATACATAAATACATCTATACATTGTGACAGGGTGTATGCGCGGAGAAATGACGAGAAATAGGGGAACAGGATAAACCCCGTCGCCCCGCCTCTATGATCCTCGATCGGGCCTGTGTCGCCCGAAAACCCTCGGTGACACACCTCGCAAACAATAAGGGGAACCCCGGGCCTGCTTCTTTTACCTGCATCTGTTAGCTTCGGAGTACCTAGTACTCCGTGGACTCGGCTTTTCAGGGACACATATTCCCCAAATACGCGTATCGCGGCCTTACCTACACCCATGCCGGAGTGATTTATAACTATGTGTATAATATAGATATAGGGAGAGAAATGAACGTCACACGATACACACATAACTCAACCAACGTACTCAATATTAATTAAAATATATATATTATCAAATATAAAATAGTACAATAAAGATCATGGTTGTGGAAGTGAGTGTAAATGTTTAAACGCGATGAACCAATAGAAACTCGAGCACGCCAGCTCGTTGCAGAAAGTATAATATTTGTATATCACAGCGCGGGCAGGCCTCCGCGGGCTAACGCACGCACTTCTACAGGGCCGCTGCCCTGATTACAATAGAAGCCAACGTGCTTACAATGACTTGGCGTCTCGCGCTTTCTTCTGGAGACATTCATCTCGACGCTCGCTCCGGGCCACTGCGGGAACCCGCGTGCTTGCTTGGTGCTTCTGTTTCGGACATTTGCTCCGGGACACTCCAGGAGCTCGTGCGCCTGCTTGGTGCGTCCACGTCAGTTTCAGAGACGCTCCCTCGTGAGGTATGGTGATCTAGGCTTTGTAACTGGCAAGCGTTCCTGCCAGCTTGCCAATTTGCCGAGACGACCGGAGCGTATCGCCAGTACGACCAGTCTATCCTCGTGGACGACACGTGCGTCGCACGCAACTTCCGGTACTGATTTCCTAACCTTAAAACCGCAAGCACGTCGTTCTCACATACGTCGTATCCACTCGCACACCCGGGCTAGTCTCTCTGCGCACCGGAGTTCCTAGTCACAGCCGCTGAGTCTACCCTGATACAGTTGCCCCCGCGACTCGGAGCACGTAGTCACGGTTACGAGTCGCCAACTCTTTTTCTTATCTTGAGTTACCCTCGCCCCCCGGAGTACGTGGTCACGGTTACAAGATGCCGACTCTCGTCGCTACCCAAGCTCCGCTGCTGCGCCTTCGTCGCACAAAGTCCCTTCTGCTCCTACTTTTCCGCGCTCCTTTTTCCCCGCTCGCGGATACCTTAAACGAATCATTTGCGGCGGCGCGCGTATAACGGCCACACCGTTACAACATACATTAGTGCACATACAGACACGTTAACATTTATATTGTTTTTCTGTGGTGATAAAAATTAAAAAATAAAGACGAAAAAGAAGTCCTGCATTATTAAAATTTGCTAAAGACATCATAAGATATGACTGATAATATACAAATATACATTCTTCATTAACATCCAAGCACACCCACCTACTAAATTATAATAATTTTATCTTAATACGTTTTTTCGTACATAATTGTATGACCTTCCAGAATTTTTATCGTAAAATATCCTTAAACAACGGTCAATATTTTTTTAGTTTATATTTTCGAAAAGATCGAGTTTAAAAAATCATGAAAATCGAAAAAAAAAAGAAATTGAATGAATCTAAATTTTTTTTATAAGTAATCTGTATTCAAACCCTAACAACATAAACCTAGAATTATTGAAATCCTTCAATAAAATCCTAAGATATAACTAATTATATACATTTTCTGCTTACACCCACGCTCACCCTAAAAGCTACTTAATTTTTTTTATTTTATCGTCATACGTTTTTCGTATAAAATTCAATGATTTTTTAAAATTTCTATCGTAAAATATCATAAAATAACAATAAATAGCTTAAAAATTCACTTTTCCAAAAAAAAACAATTTTCAAAAACCGATAAAATTGAAATAAAAAAAATGTACAGTAGAACACATCTTTTTGTTTTGCGTTGATAGGAATCCAAAAAGAAAAAAATAGCCCTATTGGATCAAAATGGGTCGAGGAAATCCTCAGATTCAACTGATTACACAAACATGCACTCGCACACCCATACACACACACTCACATACATAAATTTTCCAAAGATAGTGTACTTTGATTGTAAACTTCATAAACGTATTGATAACATGTTTTCTCGACAAGTTATTTCTCTTCCATACCAAAGCTTCGTCAAATTATTGCATTCTATATGGCTGACAATACTGTGAAGGAAGTTGTGATTGGTATAATTATATTTATTTTATAATGTATTGCAAACTACGATTTGTTAAGAGAAATGTGTAACTTATTTCTTTCAAGTAATATCATCGTTTACCAATTGAATTAAATGCTCTGTCAAAACACATCAATAACATTAATACTTCGTAAGTTGTGAGCTTTAAGGCCTTTAAACCTTATGAGTCTAATTTTCTAAATATTTATAACCTGCATACAAGCATTTTCAAGGTGTTTTATGACATTTTTGAATCAGATTTTACAACATTATGATCCTGGATGCAAACTGTTCAATATATATCCTTTTATGGTGAAAAATTATGAACTTCAAACCTTGAAACTTACACCGACCATAAACCTGTGCATGGTAATTTAAATCACTTGCTTTAAAATTCCAGACAGTTTAAATACCTATAAACCTAAACTGATCATTATATATCCATTTAAATATTTAGCTAGGTGACAATAATGAACCTTACTACCTTTAAAAATTAAATTTTTTTTTTTTTTTTTTATACTTTATACGTGATCAAATTATGTGGCTATAAAAATTAAAACAGATAACAGTATGTATTTGAAAGTAATCCTTCAGTCACTTTTAAGGCACTGCATACGGTACTGCTTACGTTATATATATTGACACGATCGCTAGTTATACTGGAAGTACTTATAGGAGTGGGTTATTATTAAATAGCGCGAGCGAGCGTAAAAGCTTGTGACGGAGCCATTACTCGCGGTACTGTAAGAGTTATGTATACTAATGCGATCGAAACTCATACTTTGGGTACTTATAGGGATAGGTTATTTTATTAACAGCATGATGAAGCGAGTGAAGTTCATGCGATAGGCAATTATGGTACTGCATGAGTTATGTATATTAAGGTGACTCATCACCCCTGTCTAATACAAATTTTTAATATTTTATCATAAATGTTCATATAAAGTTTTGAAAAGTGTTCCTTAACCTGACAATAATATAGCTAGTGCTAAATATCATGCGATTTTTTTTATAATATATGGTTGTTAAATTCTTCACATACCGAATCTTGAAAAAAAAAATCAATAAATTACCTTAATCTTTTTCAATTTACATCTGGTTTTTAATTTTTTGGACTTATTCTCTTCCTTGAAAAAATCCATTGGGAGTTACCACGGAAAAAATGCAAAAACTTGGACAGGTTCCCCGGAAAATTCAGTTGTTTATACAGAAATACGAAAAATAAGTAAACAATTGAATTTTCTGGGGAACCTGTCCAAGTTTTTGCAATTCTTCCTGTGGTAACTCCCAATAGATTTGTTAAAGGAAGAGAATAAGCCCAAAAAATTAAGAATCAGATGTAAATTTAAAAAGATTAAGGTAATCTATTGATTCTTTCTTCAAGCTTCGGTGTGTGAAGAATTTAACAATAAAATATTATAAAAAAAATCGCATGATATTTAGCACTAGCTCTATTATTGTCAGGTTAAAGGATACTTCTCAAAACTTTAAATAAACATTTATAAGAGAATATTAAAAATATGGGCTGTATAGGGGTGATGAGCCACCTTAAGGACGTTTATGCCAAAATAACTTTATTTACGATTGTCTTCAAATTTTGAAGATAAGTTCTTTAGGTATCAAAGTACGTTATATTTAAATTTCAGTAATCTCAGCCGTACCGTTTTGAAAGTATAAAGCTTCAAAGTTGACTCTTTTAACACGTGAATCCAACCCCTGAGTTCCCA
>JAPYYV010006131.1:0-14638 GCA_030522625.1 Copidosoma aretas | reverse complement strand
TGGAACAACCAAAAAACTATATATCTTTATATTTTTTAGGCTTGTAAAATGATTAGGTTCTATGATATAAACTGATTTTTACATTTTTTTCGGACTTTATGGACAATTACAGTCATACAATCAGCCGCTATTTTTTATTTTTGGAAAGAGCCACTTACAATCGTAAAATACAGGCTTTAAGCTACAAAACAATATTTTTTAATAATTTTTTAGATGCTTCCATTTTTGGACAGCGGGGGGGGTAAATATTAAAAAGAATGCCCTATATATATATATATATCTTTTTATATAACATAGTTATTTGAAAGGGGCTTTTTACCCTCCCCCTTTCTTAACCTTCTAAAGCCACCTTCAAGCCCCCCTTAAAATAAGAGAATATTCGCTATATTTTTCTGTGAATTCATCCCAACAATTCTTGGTCTAACCCCCTTTACTCCCCTAAACCCCCCTGATGCCCTTCTTTTACTTTTCACTAACCCAACCTCAGCTACCTCCTTAGCATCCTTAAATAAAGGAAAAAATTCGCTTCTTTTTCCCATTATTTTAGTTAGTCAGAACTTTGTGACTCCTCCGCCCCCTAGCCCTTCGTCCCGCACTACTTATTCGGAAAATAGAAAGATGCACCATATTAATTTTATTTATAACATCTATTGAAAAAACTTTCATCAATATTTTCCACACTGCTTATAAGGCATGTAGACAGCCGTGCTACACTTTTCTTTGTTGTTATTTGATTTATCTTTTCAAAAAATTCTTGGAACAATTGCCAAAAGTACGTAGCCTAACAAACGTCTGCGTAATAAATCAAATTTTATATTATAATATAGAATAATCACAACCGTGGAAGTCATCGCCAATCAGACTTTTTGTAAAACCATAACACTATGTCCTATTTTATTTAGTACTAAAATATTGACATTCACAATTTTCCGAAATTGGTCAAAATTTTTATAATCATACATAAACTAATCAGCACTACAAACTGACATTTGTTTCCAAGTCTAGCAAAGAATTATGCATCACAGAGTGATCCAAGGCAAAACTGTGTGGGTGCTTTGGGTAGATACAGAACTAGTTGGGGGTGAAGTAGTGTACATGGGTGGAATAGTGTATCCTGCAGCACAGACTGACCCAGGAGTGGGCTTCGTTGGCCTTCTCGGTAGGTGCGGGACTACCCTGGAAAATGTGTGATGCAGAAGTACAAGGAGGGGGGTTAATAGGACAGAGATTACATAAGGAGTATATGTAGTAAAGTAGATGAAAAAAATTATCGCTAGGCTCATTTGTTTTTTAAAGAATTATTTGGAATTCCGTTTAAATTCTTCCTTTTTTTTTCGTATTACCATTGACTGCATCACATAGTTATTCGGTGAAAGTTTCTATTCGAAATTGATCGCGGCATGTTGTGGATCCCTTCAAATACTTAAATGATCAGATCTACTTTTTATTTGTCAGTACATCTTTGGCGTTGATCTGATTAGGGTCTGCTACGACACCGATAGTTAATCGCTCTGATTTTTCTTCGGCTTATACCGTTGTTACCTGAACTGGGACTTTCCCGACGTCTGATTCCCTCTTAGCACGCTCGTCCTCCGTTCCAACGCCGGTGTTAATCACCTTAATTATAGTTTTGGCTATCCTTATTTACTTCATATATCCGCTGTTTACGTAACTTTTTCTTCTACTTCTCTTATCCATAATCTTTTTTTCGACTTTTTTTCTCGACATTGTCTTTTTTCTGATTTCCTCCACGTATCCTTAAAACATCGGGGATACCAGTTATCCAGAAGACCTTATAAAGTCTTACCATATTAAGACCTAAAAGACTTATTATGGTAAGTCATATACCCGATAGCTATAGAAGCTTTTACCTATCGCGTTGGCCTAGTTTCTTTAGTAGTTTTTCCGTTTATCAAGTAAAACTTCACTGTAGACCAATGACCCTTCGGAATAATACTTGGGCGATATATCACCCTTGACTGGTTTAAAATCGCCTATATTTATGTAGGTATCTTTTTCTCTTGATGGTGCTCGATTTTTACTAGCCAAAATTTGTGTAGTGCTGTTGTGAGGGTAAGGGATAATACTTAGCCATATTTGGATTTAAGTAGTCAAACAACTTTACAGTCAACTCAAAGGACGGGAAACATCTTTGTGAAAATGACTTCACTTTTCCTGTCTCAATCCTCGTCTATCTTGTCTTTGATGCTCCTGACAATTCTTGTTAATATGGGTCTTTTGAGCTAACTTATAAAGAGTCTTTGCTAGCTCTTTCGCTGACTAAAACAGGAGAGTTGGAAGTTGTTGATGGTTTGTTTGGATTTCTCAGCTGTGCCTCTTGCCATTTCAGACATCATCCCAATTTTTTTCGTCGAGATCAATCGATTGTGCTGGGACAGGAACCTTTGATATGCAAATTTAAGTGGCAGGAATCTCATTTGTGGTTTGCTTCTTTTGATAGAGATCTTGTTAATCATCCTAGATTCCCTTAGATGAATCAGGGGACTCATTACTACATTGCTTTTAAGGAGTAATATGGCTTTTTGACCTGCATCATATAGGTTTTCTTCAGATCAATTTTCTGCAAATCTCGTTTCTTACATAGTATTGGCTATCATTGAGTTTTCCTGCTCTCTGATCCTATTCGATATGGCTATTAAGAGGAACAAGCCTTCTTGTTTCTTTTAATCCTAGGTGGATGAGTTTTCAGACAAAAAGTGCTGCTGAGTGAAGAGGCTCATGTCAGTTTCCCTTCTCTTTAACCGATCTTGCAGCTGGTCTTCTCCGAAAAGTGCTTTCGAAAGACATAGCTTTTTCTCGTAGCGTATAAGAATCGATCCAGAGATCAGATATATGTTTGTCTGCACGGAAATGCCTTTTTACCACTACTGTAATGTTTTGTTCTTGTTATCCACCGCAAAAGTCACCTGAAATTGTTTCGTGGAGTTAATTTTTGCAGTTAACGCAACAAAATATTATACGAAAAATTCTGCGTTGCTAAGAAAAATAAGCCAATCCTTGTCGTTCAAAATACTTGTCAACTTAACGTTCTAGGTCTCACTTGGAGGTGTGCCTGATGGCCCTTTTATTTACTCAGTCGGAAAAAGTACGAGCATGGTTTGTCGCAGAATGTCTGATAACAACAACATCAAAGTAGACGGTACACACACCAACAGAGACTTACTACTTAAAACATGAAATCAAACAGAACATCCTGTCTTGCATGCAACAGAATGTACTAACGTAGGACTGTGATATACCATGCCGGTGCAGTGTGTGATATATCTTATCTTAGTTGTCGCCATAACTAAACTCTGGTGGCAATAGAGGAGGCACTCAATGAGCAAATATGTAAGGCCTACAAAGTAGCTGAGTGGTTGATTTTAACGGGATGTGAGCAGCACCCAAGGGTAGCTGCAGAATCAATTAATCAACGATTGACAAGAAAAGTTCCACGCCCACTAGCCAGTAACAACGACAACAGATGGTATGAGCCGCCTCACAGTGATCTCAAACTGAAAAAAAATATGCAAAACCGGCTAATGCCTACAAATCTTCACAGATTCCAAATATTCATTTTTGACATAATCTAGATATGTTTTACAGCTATCGTTTGTTTTCCTTGTTTCTATATCCTTTTCTTACAACTAGTGACATAACCTTAAACTTTAAAAAATTAATGTTGTTATCATAATAAGATTATTCTCAATTGAAATTTTTTGAATGTTTTTAATGATAATGATAATGACTATAAAGGTCAATCGTAGTTATTCGTGCATAATAATAATTGTTCTACACTTTTTAGGTTATGTTACTTGAAAAAACTAGCAATATTTATAATATTAATGACTTATAATGATTCTCTGCATGAAAGATGAAATAAAATCTATTATTGGCACTTTGCAATGAATATTCATTTTTGATAACCCAATGTTATTATATTCGGTCACTGGTAACCTAACTTTTAATGTTGTAAAATATAAATTCGTACTACTAATACGAGCATTTATCATATTATAATAAAAAAAAAAATAAGTTACATTAAGAGCATGAAAAATATTAAGTGTCAAAAATCTATGTGCAGAAAGGGTTTTTCCATACTTATTCGGTTATGTTACTTGAACACATCTAAAATTTCGTAACATTAGTGACTTAGTTTGGTACTTAAAATCAGCAAAAGATTTGACACTATTGTTGTTATTTAGCAATAAAAATCTGTTTTTATGCTTTTAATAATTCTATTCGGGAATTTGTGACTATAACTAATATGGCAAGAATTACAATTTATGCTTACAAAACAGCTATATTTCGATTAAAAAATTCCAGAAAAAAATTAAAACAGAAAAAGGGACCAGAGCTGGCAGTGTTTAAAAATCCATGCATAAGATCTTACTTAAGTATGCTTTTTGGGTATAAATCATAAAGAGACTAGGACCTACAATAATATCGCTGACCCTTTATCATTCTGGAAACTAGAAACAAATCAGACTGCCTTTTCAGTTATAGTTAATTATTATGACTTCACATGATTTCGATTATTTTACTGTAAATATGCTGACCTAACCTTATAAGATGAAATAAAATATCATGTCCCAATTATATGGATTTTTTTTAATTTCAGAATTTATGAATAATTTAAAAAATAATAACAGGATAAACTGATCAGAGAGTGTTAAAAATACATTCTTAGAAAGGGTTTTGTAATATTTCTTTAGTTGGCTCTCTTCATAAAACAAATCTAGTGATATCAGTGATTCCCTACGGTGATGAAGATACAAAATAAATCAGACGGTACTTTAATCTTAAGTGAGTGATATAGTTAAGGTATGTACAACCTCAAGGCCCGGTAAGATAAATGTGTGAAGCTCTAATAATCCGAAAACCAAATAAGTTGCATGATTTAGAAAGTTATAATTTGCCATCTATTAGTTTTCCATTAATTTTAATAATCTAGTTATGCGGATATAAGGCGTTTTTGTTCTACAAATTATGAGTGCTTTTTTATAAAATAATTACATCAAAAACGTTCCCTTTGAAAAACCACCGAAATCTTTCCGACTTCTACAGAGAATCTATGGGTATTTTTCAGAATAAATCCAAGGATTTCAGTAGGCTTTCTACGGGATTTTTTAGTCTATTTCGAGCAGGATTTTGCAGCTGACTTTCAGTGGTAAAATTTATAGTTCTATCTTACAACGAAACTTCCAGGTAGATATTGTAGTTGCATTACACATAATAAGTTCCCAGGTGGATTTCCAGGTGTATTTTTTACGTTCTTTTGTTAGAAAGTTTAGCCAGATTAAGAGAATCGAATTTTTTCTGACTTTGGATTCTGGTGGGTATGTGGACATGCCACTAGTAGGACAAAACTCTCACCAATCAGAGGCTAGTATTTCCAGAAATTTCAGCCAATCATAAGCTGCCTTAGTGTGGCTTACCCTCTATCAATAAGGGTCAGTCTACAAAAACCACACTGCCTTAGTCTATTTGTCAAATAACTATTCTGTAACAAATAACCCACAGCATATAGAAACAGCGTGCTTGTTAGTTATGACATTAAATGATCCATAAACATTAATCTATAGGCCAATGTCTTAGTACACTTGGGTGTAATTAAAATATCTGCTCTTAAGTACGTTAAACATGAGGTTCAATTCTAAATTCCACTCTGGACTAGAAAATACGCTGGGGTTAATTCCAAACTCGTCTTCAAACTACAAAATTATGTCGGATATAATTCTGAAAGCTAATTATTTCCCAGTAATACTGCATAGACACAAAAAAAAGGAGTGCATATCTCTAGAAAAGCTGAAAAGATATAAGATATAAAATTCTCGCTGTTTATACAGTTGTAATAAAGTCAATGTTTCGGAACGCATATTTCAAACACTACATTCTTGGGTGACTCTTATACTTATTTCTGAAATTTTTAATAAACTTTAAAAATGAATAATGTATTTGTATTTAAAAGCAATTTAACTGAAAAAAAAGTCTTAACAGTTTCTAAAAATGTGTTTTCAACACTATTTGGTCAGACGATCCGAGCATCATTTTTTTTCTTCTATTACAAATTTTCAGATTAGAAAATAATCGCATAATTGAGACATAATATTTGTTTTTGTCCTATAAGGTTGGGTCAGCAACAATTAAGTAAAAAAACACAAACCATCAAAGAAATAATCATAATAATATATTTAAAATACAGGCTGTTCTGTTTCTAGTTCACAAAATAATATGGAGTCACCGACATTATTGTGAGTCCTAGTTTCTTTATGATGTACAACCAAAAAAGGATACTAAAATCGAATTGTATGCATGGATTTTTTCAACACTATCTGCGCTAGTCACTCTTTATGTTTCATAATTTTTTCTGAAATTTTTAGATCAAAATATTTCTTATTTGTAAGCATGAAATCTGATTTTTTTTCACTTAAGGTTATGTAACAAGTTCAAAAATTGAATTATAAACAGAATATAAACACATTATATTAGTGTCAGATTTTTTTCAAAATTTTAGAGCTAAGCTAAGTAGCTGATATTACAGAATCATTTATTAATTCAAGCAACATAACCTATGAAAAAAAACCTTTTCACACACAGAAGCTGAATACCTTCTATTGATGTAACCCTTAATATTACTAATTATGTTTTTACATTTTTAATACAATAAATGATTGTATTAGTAGTACAAATTGATATTTTTCAACGTTTGACGTTAGGTGACGAATCTCCAAAAATCACAATAATGGGATACATAAAAAATGATTATCATAGGAAAGTGCTAACAACAGTGTCTATTTTCTTCCACATGCAAAAGTTAATTTTATGTCACTATTATTACAAATATGCTAGTTTTTTTGAGTAACAATACTTAAAAAAAAAAAAAGATACTATTTTAACACATAAATAAATAGGATTAAACTTTCTGGTCATTATTATCATAATTTTGAAAACTAAAAAAATTTTAAATCAAAGAATTATTGCATTATGATCACAAAATATGAATTTTTCAATGTTTGACGTTGTGTCACTAATTTTTAAAAAAGGATATCGAAAAAATGGCAACCAGCAAAAGTTGTAAAACATTTTAGGATTGTATATGTAAGAAAGTAATATTTTTAGAATCCGTGAAGATTTTTAGGCACTAGCCGGTTTTGAACTTTTTTTTCAGTTTAAAGCTACTGTGTGACGTCACAGTAAAAAATATGACTGTAGTTGTTCAATAATCTGCCTACGCCACGATTTTTGATGTATCTCAGCAATTTTTTTTTTACCCCTCCTACGATAACACCCTTTAGCTTTTCACTGCCACGTTTTCTGAAAAAACAACTCCACAACTTAAAGAAATCAAACAATAAAGCAAACAAAATGTTTATTTAAACTTTTAATTTCAAATTTTAAAAAATAAGCAGTCTCCGGGGTTTTTAAGTTTTCTAATCATTAGTTCATTGTCTCTATTTAGAAATGTAATATGGCGCTTTTTTTGTATAAATTGATACTTACGCGCAGAGTTCGTCTCTGATTACGAGTTAAATGTTTGCATCTTTAAAAGAGAAAAGTGGATAGAAAATGGCAGCAAACATGTAAGGTTCCCTGGAAATTATTATGAAAACATCGTTTTTCTTTTTAAAGAGAATATTTATGTTTGTTACCACAGATTTAAAATAGTACAAACAAAATGTCACATAACAAAGTTATAATTTAGATTCTTCTATATTAAAATTGGAATACGTAGGCATCCTTAAGTGACAAAATTACTTTCCTCTCCATAGCTGTGACCGACAAAATCAACCTTGAAGCCTAACGTATCAGTTTTTGCAATTTACTTATTAAGTTTTCTTTTTCTAGTGCGATCTATTATTGTCTTATGTTGGGTAGAAGAGTAATCGTATAATAAGTACGGACGGACTGACTGTGCCATGGAAAACTTTAGAAGTATGCTCGGAGAAAGTCGTGTCAGTCGAGACGTTGCCCCATGATTATGTCATGCATCAGGTAGTGTGTACGTGCGAGCAACAAAATTTCAAGCCAGCGATCAATGCCCTATCATTTAAGGAGGTCGTGTATCAGCTTATAAAGCGTTGGCTCAGCCTTAAAGGCACCACGCTGGTACTACAGAACCGGTTACTGCGATACCGTATACTAGAATGGGAGCCTAAAAACTAGGATGTATCACGTTACTAGTGCGATTAGGCAGGAGCACGCTGACCAGACAAGGTTCAGGATAAGGCTCTTTTCAGGAGTGACGTGGCCGCTACCACGCACCGCAGAAAGCAACGGTGGTATGCCAGGCTCACGAATCCCCCTTCGCGAAGACTTGATCCCCTTAGACATTGTCTGCCTGGTTGACACAATATGTCAGGCAACCCTGTGATGCAGTACTTTGGCACTGGAATGACCTGACTCACAGTCAAAGCGATTGACATGCTTTCCATTTATTGCGAAATTATTATAAGTCTTACGTCACGGTCGGTCGTGGGTCAATCTGATATTTTCGGCCAGGCTTGTATTAGCAGTCAAGGAATTAGTCCGTTACCACCAGTGCTTCCGGCCTGCATCGCTCTCCGAACTGCTGCATGCTTCATTGATGAAATTGTTCATCGCTCGTGCATAAGTCTTTTCTGAATGCCTGCTTGGCAGGGCACCCGCCCTTGTTGAGAAAACGCACTCGCTGTACGATCGGTTCATTCTATCTGTATCATTTTGGAATAATGCGCGAATGAGATGTTCATCCAAGTCGTGGTACCGGAACAGCATTGCCACTCCCTTGGTAAGGCGGGGAGCATGTGTCTCCGACAGGAAAGAAATCGTCAACGTCAGCCCTTATAATATCGTAGTGCATTGCTTGCTTTAACGTTGCTCTACCTAACAAACTTTATGCTGACCGACGGTAGGACGCAGCGTTTTTATTAGCCTGTACGAATCAAGCAATGCCGGGGCTCCTGGATCATGGTAGTCTGCCACTGTTGATGCACCTTACACTTTGAGCCACGTCACCTTAGCCACTGTCACCTCGGGATCAGGGGGGCCGAAGGCCCTAAAGTGAGTAAGCATGCTGAATGGCTCCGAGCCAATCCGGTCACTTCTGGCCAACGGGAGCAATTCTTTTAGTCAGAGGTTCGCTTGGCCCTGCAACAAGAATTCGAGTCCATAATCGCAAAGCGATGCCACTATTATGGGTGATATGTACACGGTAGTCATCGTTGTCGTGATCGACACAGGTATGGCTTATGGGAACGGGACGAAAAGGAGGAGCCACTGGGCGTCAGAAGTGCGAGGGAAATCCAATACTGTCCCTGTGACGCCCTTAGAGCAAATTGGCGTTGGAACAATCATTTAGCCCCACCGTCACGGCAGGTTAGCCATAGCTCGACCAACGCTGGATGAAATCGAGGCAGGCTATACCACCGGTCTCAGAGTCAACGATAAGGCGCACATTTGATCACAAAGTGTTAGAAGATAGCTATCTGAAAACGCAAGACGACCGTGCTGCTATGCGAGATTGAATAGTGAGAGGGAGATTTAATTTACTGGGGGACGTAGTCATGAGATTTAGTAGGGACACCAGAACCACCTACACTGGAAGAATAACAAGACTGGGCGGTGCAACAGCCGGGAGAATTAAGCCTCAAATACTTTATTTGATCCAGGACTGCAGCTCTCGGGAAAGGATGGGCAAAATAGCCGGGAGTACTTCTTAGAATACCTCGAGGACGGCCGAATAAGCGTCAATGTGCCCAAAGACGAGCTTTTCCGTAAATGCGAACCGGTGATATCTGGCCGTCAAAAACAAAATTTGACGTAAAAGGAATTGAAGCAGGCCTTAAAGTGACAGTTAATCGTCGAGTACGATTGAAAGGATTTACTGAACGACCCGCATCGGCGTACCCGAGGACAGTGGGAGAAAGTAAATGATTTTATCACTATTGTTCGGTATATTATGTCCCGCTTGGTTAAGCTGCCGTCTTCGAGAATGGTTACAGAAATGGTTTACCGAAATCAACTGCCAGATTACCGCAAAAGCCGTGAGTTGTCAGTTAATAATGTCGCTTGAGGACCAAGAATTTAGCAGTCGGTGTAAAAGACCAAATAACCTTGATGTCCGCCGCCAGAAAATATGTGCCGGGTGATATACAGTGCGGCTTTTGTAGGCCCTCCGCTAAAGAATCGCGTAGCTGGAGTGACCAAGAAAAGCGCGGGTCAAGTGGCCACCGTGACCGAGCATCCTCCGAGTGAGGGTTCGAATATTTAGAAAAATCAGGGGAGTAAACCTGAGAAGTCAAGTTCCGTAACTCCTGTGCCAAATACACCGGCCATGACGATGGAAACACTGCCTTCCTACTCGCTAAATCCCGCAAACTAGCCTCCTGCTACGCACCCTTTGTATGTAGCTGCTGTGCAAGTAGCGCAGCCAAACGCAGGGTAGAATTTTGTGTTACTTGGATGTAATGCAGGGCCCCGAGCACCAGTGCCAGGCTTGCTCACGCGGCCCCATTCTACCTTGGGCCCTTTGGAAAACCAAGCGGGAAATAATGCGGGTCAGAAATCGATTATAGGAGCGTGTTTCACGTGCAGTGGTGCCGGCCATCCTTTAGTCCCGTGGCCCAGTGCTTCGATAGAAAGTGTTATATTTGTTGGCAGAAGGGACATATTTCTTGCGGTTGTCCGAATTGGCTGCCCGTTGCTAAGAATGCCATTGGAGGCGCCCCCCAGTGCGGCCGATTTCCAAAAAGGTGGCAAAAACTCAAAAATTAAAGTAATTGACTTAAAATCTTTTTTTTGGGGGTTTTCAGGGTCACTGATATGAATTTGATATGAAAAATTTGAAAAGCCACTTCTTTCTACCCCTATTAGCCACCCCCTCGCGTAAGATAGCGTATATTATTCAACATAATCAATATGCATGTCAGATTGTGGGTTTTGGGGTCGCTTATTACTAATTCGATATCAAAGATTTGAAAAACTACCCCCTTTTACCCCTAGTTGCCACCACCTTGCGTACAATAGCGTATATTATTCGACATAATCAAGATGCATGTCAATTTATAGGTTTTCGGGGTCGCTTATTACGAATTTGCTATGAAAACATAAATTTTAAAAATGGTGGATTAAATATGGCTGACACGATATTATATGCAGATCAAAATTTAAATTAAAAAAAATTTATTTATAGAAACTTAGAATCATAATTGTAAAATTAATATGATTGTACCTTTTTCATGGCATTTTAATGAAAATACACTTATTTTTATAAGAAAAAATGTGCCACGTCATCCGACAGCATATTTTCGGAAGCGTTACTGTCTTTCGACGTCAAGCACTTCGATCCATTATATTGTAAATTTTTCAATATGTTTGTGGCGTTACATCCGAAGGCAAAAGTAATTTAATGGCTTCGCTTGACAACGATTTCAAAGCTTTCACTGGTAATTGACGACAGCTTGAAATATATGAATCAAATATTACCAAGAACCTATTTGAAATATCTTACACCGTGTTTAAATGCGAGCTTTTGTGCGCATAATCTTTCCTAAAATATTTGAAGAATTTATAACAGCCTTCATAAGCATCATTAGACATTTGACCGATAGGTAGTAAAGAGTGCGATATCATTTGCGATCCGTGAATAGGTAACTTCTGAACTGTGGGTGGCATATAGTACCAGTCATACAGTTCCACAGATTATCTTGCTGTTACATAATGTAACTTCTCAAATGCCTTGATATTTATTGTGTAGCCAAATGATATAGGTTAAAGTGCAATATAAAATCTGTGCATAAGATCTTCGTCTATTCCAGTGATAGTGGCAGAAATTTTGCTGTTCTCAAACAATCGTCTTGCCGTATTCCCGTCATTTGAGCTCCCGTATCCTGGCTATAGTTTGTCAACAATCAAACCCATTTTTTTTTGAGCTTAGGTGTTCAGACACATAAAAAAGGTTAGATTCACTCGAAACAATTTTTTCAATGTCTCGATTTTCGTTTTTCATTGAATCGTTCGCCTGGAAAACGGGGCTATTTTCTTCAAAATCTTCCGTAAAAAAGCGGGCAAGTTCAGGCAGCTAAATCTTGTTTTATTCTGTAAGTAATACATCAATAAATTACCTTCATCGCGTTTCATAAGGGACCAACGTGGAACTTTTTTTTATTCGCACAATGACTCACACAAATTATCTGATTTTAAGCGATAAAAGTTAGTAAAAATCGTGGTGTCACTATAATTTTTTGCATGGGTAATCACTTTTTTCTATTTTTTTAAACATTAAACTCACCTTTAGAAGTAGATTCTATTTTTGGTATGGCTATCCACGACGATCTTAATTTTTAATGAATGTTTAAACAACACTCTGTTAAATGCACTTTCGCGGAAACCATTTGACAAATCAAAACAGCTATCGTGGCGAATGTTGTTTTGGAGCAATTACGAAAAAAAACAACGCTATGTGTGATTTTTTGTGGCTGTGGGTGTACTGAAGCCAACTGAACTAAAAAAAACCCTTTAAGAAATCTTTTTTTTCGACTTTTGGCCAGCTTTTTGAGAATAGGTTGCACTGTGCGCCCGTCCTAAGCTGAACGTCTACTGACAGGTTTGTGGTTCAACTGAAGTGACTGTTAAAAGATTAAGTTGTGTAATAACTAACGTGAGAGGCTGGGAAGCTAGCAGTCAGGGGGACAGTAAAAAGCTTGCTCGCTGTGCATCCCAAGTAATAGGTGATAGTAGTGCGATTAAGAAGCCGAGTGTAAAGAATACATTGTGCAAGCGAGTAATAAGCAATAAAGTAGGAAAAGAAGAAAAAAAACCAAGTGCTAAGATGGATTCGAGCGAGCGTCATGAAGATTATAAGGTCTGTATCAAGTATGAAAGTTGCGAGTAGAAATCTGAGTCGCAGAGGGTCAAATTCAATGATATAAATGAACTATATATTAATGTTTCTAATAATGCAAGGCACGAGCGAATTTCGCCAGTGAGTGTGGTAGAGGTGAAAAAGGGAATTGTAGGTTGGTCAAACTAGTCATGGCACCAAAGCATTAGAGAGTGCTGGTCCTTTATAACAATACAATACTAAGCGTAAAATTTGTTAAAGGATACGTAGAATATCGTCCTTGATTGTCTTACTCGATGGAGATACGCACCATTGGTTTTTATTGCAAGATAACTTTGAAATCTGTTTGTTTTAGTTTTCATTTAATATCTCGGTATGTATTGGTTTTAGAGCCATCGTATTATACAAAAGTTATTTTTTTGACAGCTTTTCTAAAGAAATAGGTGTTCAAAAAAATTAGAAATTTTTTTCAATGTTGAAACAAGCCAAATAGCCGAATAACGCAAAATTAATAAAATACACAAATACATGTTGCAATATTCAAAATTAAATAAAAATCGGATACATTGTAAACATTCGTATGGTTTTCATTGTACGCCAAGTCCGATTGCGAAATTTCCAATCGCAGTCTATTGTAATATTGTTGATTATAAATTTTGATTACGTATAAAATTTATCATGAGCATGAAATTGACATCTAAGTTTTTGGAGTTAATAAGACGTAGCACTATCTTCATTACCTAAAAAATTCGATTTTTGAAGAAAACAAAAAAAATTTTTATTTACAAAAGACTTTAGATGATGAGCCGTATTCTCTCCAATTTAAAAGGTTGACGTTAATAACTTTGTGCAAATGATTGCATAAATTTTTTTATGAATTTAAAAAAAAAGGTGCTGTAGGATCAATAGAAGCCGAGATATGATACTATTCCTATTAATGCTTTCCGGCCGTAATATTTAATATTTTGACCTTGAGCCTGCACGACCTTTTTTCTAAGTGTTTATTCTGCCATACACAATGTTTTCTCTATCTATTTAGTTGATCCTTCCGCATGTAGCGACAAATAAAGTTAGTGAAGAATAGCGCATAAAGCGCGGCACTTGCGCTGCTGCGGCCAGTGACGCGCCACACATGCGCACTAGCTCGAAAAGCGATGTGGCAGAGCTGTTCGGCATTGCTGCTGGATTTTTAGTTGCTTAATAAATAGGAAGATGGTTAAAATTCAAATTCTTTGAGTGCAGTCTTAGTAGTATTGTAACTATCTTGCAAAGTTCTTACAATCGTCATATCATCATCGTCGTCATCATCGCCATCATCATCTGCTCCATCGGTACTAACATTAAAAACTTTTTTTTTAATAACGTCTGTAATTTTTTTTACTCTCTCCTCTAAATATCACCTTTGCTTTTATTTTTTTTATTAATCGGTGAAGATCCTATAAAACGTAGTCCTTGATTCAAGTTTTGAACACTGACGGTCTGTAATGTACGTTCTTCCGAAGGTCCTAAAATGTCACCGCTGCCAATGCTTATATCTAAGTCTTTATTTGACGATATATTGATATTACCTGGCTATAAAATTTATAGTTGTGTAGTGGCTCCAGTAATATCAGATGATTTATTAAAGAAAAATTGCTCCATTGGTAATGCTATCAAACACTTCTTTGTCTGTACTACGTTTCGGCCCCGACAATTTAAAATTATATCACAAAAACATTATAAATGAGCACATTTAATTCCAATAACAGTAAGTACTAAGTTCATTGACTTATACTTGAGGCAAGAGAGGTATAAGTATGCGACTTATCAAATTCG
>JAPYYV010006130.1:0-21448 GCA_030522625.1 Copidosoma aretas | reverse complement strand
ATATTCCTGAATAAATACGATATTTCATAGATTATTGTTTTTTTACTCTTAAACATCAAATTACAATTCACATAATTATTTACGATTCTCCCACAAGCTTATAACGTAAATATTTTTACACCGCTTTTTTTGAAGTTATACATATAAAGTGAAAATTATGGCCAATTGATCAGTCATTACATAGTCTTCTGTATGTTTTTACATCTTCCGAGAGTCGCTCGCGACACTCCCGTTTTTTTTTTTTTATCAACTGATTACATATTCAGAAAGCGTGATTATGTGTTTTCACGAATTCCAATAATAAAATTGCAACTTTAAGGCCATTTAAGGGCCTCAATCAGAAAATTAAGCGATACATTTTGTACTTTTTTTTCTCTGGAAAAAGAATTCGTTATAGAATAGGGTTCATGTAAAAAAAAAATTTTGGCCTCTAGGGCCGAATAATGGGCCCAGGTGGGTTACAAATTTGTCCATTCTTCGGCCCTCATTGAACCCTTTAACTTTTGTTGAGACTTTTTATTAACTGCCTACAAAACTGAATATTTTCCATAGCAGGTTGAAATGATCCATTCTGTGCACGTTAGAATTGAGTCTGCTCATGCGCATGCGTTGGTAACACTGTGTGGAGTAAATGTTACTGCCTTAGTTTTCAATTTAACTGCGCGACAACCAAAAATTGTAATTCTTTGCAGGCAGCTGATCTAATAAAATAACTTCTCTGTAAGCACTAACTATAAAGCAAAGTCGCGAATGCTGCCTGCCATGCGTGGGTTAGATTTGCCGCTGCCTTAAGCTTATTGCTTGACTTGGTATGTACTGCAGACCAAGCACAGCTCTGCCTCTACACCCCTATAGTGATGCCTGTACACCACGCGCGAGATTTTGTCACTTCCACAAGGTCGTGGCAGCTGCTACGGCCCATAGTTTTATCAGTGTAGGATTAAACAAGGATACCTCTAACCCTGCGCGGCGGTAATCGCTTTACCAGAGTCTTCTGCAGTATTAGATATTGAAATTTTGTCCGATACACATTATCTTTTTTACGAGCAACCTATTAAAAAACACGACAGTTTTTCCGTTAAGCAGTAGCATAGCAAAGCAATTCGTTGCAAAAAATTTGTCAGTAAATTAATAAATTAAAGCGTGTATAAATAAGCTGGCGCACGATGCAGTCGTGCGTTAATAATCCTACCTTAGCCCCTTTCTTGTTGCGAGCCATTTTTCCGCCCCCTTCGATACACGCCCAATAAAAACCAACGTAGCGTTAAATTGTTAAAACAAATTATTCAAACAATCATCACATGGAAAATTTTGAAAAAACATGCTACACATGTTTTCTATAATTTTTCAGTCAGCTTATTACGAATCAGCAATTTATTTTCCAATCAAAAATTCTTTTAACAAATAATTTAAACGTTTATCACATTCAAAATTCTGAGAGAACATGCGACACATGTTTTATATATTTTTTCATGGTTGCTCATTACGAATTCTCTTATTTATTTTGCAGAAACAAATTAACTGAACAAATTGCTTGAACGAAAAGCACGTCAAAGATTTTGAAAAATACGTGAAACACAAGTTCATCTTGATTTATTTGAAAAAAAAATTATTTTCACATTTTTTTCAACTACACCAAATATGACTTCATTTTTCTCCAACTTTAATAAAAAAATTGCATGCTTATTCTTTTTTTCTAAAGTCAGAGAGAAATTAGATTCAAATAGTTATAATTACCCTTTTGAACTTAAGTTTTACATCACTTATGCAATTGTGAACATATCATATACAATCAACTATGCAAAAAAAAAGAATTTTTATGTACTTGGTAAGTTACTGAAGAGAAAGTTTATGAATAAAAAGTAGTACCTAAAATTTGCAAAACTAATCGAATGTAAAATTGTTCATGTTGTTGTTTAGGGTTAAGCAATATTATTTTAAGTAAATAATGAAGCAATAACAAATATTAAACACGTATTCTACATCGATTCGGCGAAAAATCAGTTTCTTGATGTATTATTAGAGAAAATCAGTCAAAAAATACTTTTAAACAGTTGGTAAAATAGAAACACATTTTCTCCAGGTGTTTTATAGTTAGAATGCGAATTATTCTATAGTTAAGTAAACTACACACTTGTTTCGTTACTTTACGATTTTGGATTGTTTGTAGATGATTGATCGATTGCATTAGACTGTATTTATTTTAGAAATTGTACTCCATAAGGGTGGTTCTATAATTTGTTGAAAATTGGTGAATCCAAATCCTTGTATACTAATAATTATAATCATATTCCACGATCTCTATTTCATTATAATATTATGAGATTCAACAAGACATATAAAAATAAAGTGTGACTTTAAAAGCTATGATTAAAATATTTTCAATATAAATCCATGAAATATGATGTAATATCACGTATAGCTGTGCTCGTAGTAACTTGTAATGCTCGTCACATTAGCCTTATCCTATCAATAGAGTATATTTTAATGCATGCGCCCATACTATTTTACTTTTATCCCTTTATTACTTGGAACAGGTTACGGGCCCAGTCACAAAAAGTTTTTAAGTGTGTTGTGCCATGTTTAAAATGTTGGGCTAGCGGAAGGTTCGTAAGCACGTGTCCCTTCGATAACGGCAAGCCCAGCACAGCAAGTGAGTATCACTCACCCGTATTGTTGTTAACAGGCCTTAATAATTTTCAAGCATGGTCAGTAGCCATAAAGGCATCTTTGCAACACGAAGACCTGTGGAGCATCATCAAACCATCTACACCCAGTGGCACCGTATCTACTGATCAAAAAAGTATAAAAGCACACGCTAAAATCACGCTTTCCGTTGACTCGTCGTCTACATACATTTGCAAGAAGCTACAATAGATGCTGAAGCTTTGACAATGTTAGAGAAAGCTTACGCCGACACAGGAATTTTGCGCTAAGTAAGTCTCTTTATGGAGCTCGCAAACACCATATTAACGGACTGTGAATCTGAAGAAAGCTGCGTAAATTTATTAATAATGACAGCGCAAAAATTAAGAGGTACAGAGATGGACAGCCCAGGTGAATGAATCAAAGCATTATCTTTCACCGGATTGCCAAAGGAATTTCAGCCCATGATAACGGCACTCAAAAATTCCAGTACAACTATTTCATTGGATTTGGTAAAATCCAGAATACAACAAAAAGTCAAGTGCCATGGAAATACAAATTCTGTGCAAAGCAGTTCTTTCTCGCGAGCTAATAAAACCGAAAATAAGAATGGATCACGAATAAAAGTTAAGACATTTAGGTGAATAATTTCGACGGTCTTGGACATAATTCGCTGAATTGCTCAAGACCAAGAATGAAGAGGGTTATGTAACAGAGGCAAATGGCGATAAAAGTTTTACGTGTCCGAACTTGGCTTTAGTCGCAATGGACCACAGCAGTCAGGACGACTGGATTGTTGACTCCGAAGCATCAAGACACATGTGCTGTAATGAAAACATAATCGAAAACTTACGCCCAAGTCAAATTCCAAGTATACCAGCAGAAAATAAACAGAAAACAAGCGTAGCTGGCGTAGGCAAAGCACATGTGAATATATACAATGGCTCGACAACTAGTAAAACTAACTTGCTCAAGGTACTTCACGTTCCTAAATTTGTTTTTAGTTGGAGGCTTGGTTAATAGTGGTTTCAAAGTGACCTTTGAAATCCTTATATGTGAAGCGGCTTAATGTAATTACGTAATAGCTAAACGATATTTAACAAATAGTGGAATATTTAAATTAAGCAAAGATTATGTGGTCAGCAAACTAGTGTCTGATGTAAATGAAACTATATTAGCATTTAAGGCTGCAAATAGAAGTTTTGATCTGTGGCATAGGCGTTTAGGACATTTAAACAACGATTATATGTGCAAACTAAAAGAGGGCGCTGCTACAGGAGTACAGTTCACAGTGCCAGCGCATGTCGATAAGCGCGAGATTTTTGTTTACAGCAAACATGTAAAAAAACGTTTTGAGTCTAGTGACAGCAGAGCAACTGGCGTGTTAGATTTAATTCACTCAGACTAATGCTAAATAGATTCAGCATCAATAAGTGCTCCAAAGTATTTTTTGACGTTTTTGGATGACTATAGCAGAAAAGCGTTTGTGTATTTTTGGAAGTCCAAGGATCAAGTACCAGAAGTTTTTGTACACTTCAAGAATTCAGTTAAAAATGAAACAGAAAAAAAAAAATCAAAATACTGAGAACAGACGATGGAAAAGAGTATTTTAACAAAAAGCTTAAGGAAATTTTGGATCATGCGGAAATCCAACACCAGACAAGCATTTTCTAAAATGCACAGCAGAACGGTAGAGCCGAGCGACTTAACCGGATCTTGGTGGATAAAGCTCGTTGCATGCTCATTACTTCTGATCTGGACAAATTTTTTTGGGTTAAAGCTGTCGGCACTGCAACCCACTTGCAAATCGCTCACCAAAAAGCAGCATTAATGGGCTCACTCCAGAAGAAATCTAGACTAAAATAAACTAATCCATCCTATTTGAAAGCGCTCCCTATTCCTCCTGTTCCCTAACGTGTTGGAGTGGACGCGGTCGGCGCACGGGTGCATGTCTTTCGAGGCCATCTTGTGGGCCTCTTTACACGAATACTTGCAGCGCATAGTTCGCTTGCAACCAAGCTCCTTGTGCATTTTAACGTGTACTATTGTGCATACATATCTCCTGCTCTCTGCTGTCCTTGTTGGCGGCTCTGCTGGCTGTGCTTGGCCACCTTACGAAGTTTCTTAAATGACTACAATTACTGCGACAGAGTATATTACGCTACAGCTGTCAGCTCCGCTGGCCTTTTGAACGTCACTGCTGCTGCCTGCTCTGCGGGCCTTGCTTCGTTGCAGCCACCAGCTCTGCTGGCCTTACGTCGCTGCTGCCACCAGCTTTGCTAGCCTTGTAGACGTCACTGCTTGCTTTGCTGGCTTCTCGTCGTCACTGGTAGTGCTATTCTGATGGCATTTCGTCATTACAGACGACTGCTCATCAAGGTTGTGAAACTATTTAACCCTAAATAATGACCTTGCGTGTTTATATTTATGTGCTATATTATCGGGTTTATTAAATATGACCCCGTTTCGTTAATTACCTTAAGGCACTAACTGTACCCTTATTTATATGCTATTCATAACGCCGTTTGGATCTTTACTGACAATTTCGTGTGTTTTACCTACAACAATTGCCGTGGAGTAAACTATTGCTTTCGGGCAATCAGCTTTCATCTTTTTCCTTCATATTAGGTCAAAATTTGATGTAAGCTCAGCCCTCTTTAGCCAGATTTAACATTGCTTACATACCCTGATTTGTTCTACCTTGATTAAAATCTTGAATTTGATATGTTAATATGGAGACAGTTTATAAGGAACAAGTCAAGTAGTTTAGTAAAGTCAAGAATGCCTTTGATAATTTTAAGAAAACTAGTCAAGCTTGAATGACCAGAAGCCAGGCTTCTTTTAGTCTAATAAAACTTCAGGTAGCTTTTGATGCTTTCAAGACTAATCGTGATTCTACTATGCAATTAAATCTTCTGCCAAAAGATCACAAATATTTTACAGACTCGTTAATTTTTCAAACAAAGGATAATTTTTATTCGGTACAAGGAGATTTTGAAGATTTTTTCTTGTCCTTTGATAACCCTACTAATCATGGTCCTAGGTCTCAACTAAATATACATGGTTTTACTTCACTGCCACTCATGGTACTCCCTAATTTTTTCGGCGATTTCTCGGCTTGGGAAAACTTTCATGACGTGTATGGGTCTGTTGCATATCAGAAGCAGGAAATTCCACCCTTTATTAAGTACCAGTACTTAAGAGCCCATTTCAAGGGCGAGGCTGCGGACCTTATGAAAAATATTCAATAGTCTGGGAAACTTTACAATCAGGCTTGGGAAACTATATAAGAATTGAATAACATGAGAGCAAACGTCGCCTTGTTAATACGTAAGGGAGAGAGGGGCAAGGTGGACTTGGCGGGTAAATTGGGCACCCTGTATTTTAACCAAATGGATTAATTTTAGTCAATGAATTTTTTTTTGTAATAATTGATGTTACTGTTTTATTTCGCTTGGACTTTTTGGTAAAAAAAAGTAATAATAAGGTAATAAAAATTATTTGAAAAATCATAATCAATATACGTGCGACGTCGAAAACTTGTAACATATTTTTGAAGAACAAACAAAAGGTAAATGGTTTTGAATTAAATTGTATTTGGAAGTTTAATTCAAGAACTTTCAGGAGGAATTTGAATTAGTATCCTACGACGTTTAGAAAAATAGTTATATTGAATTAAAAATGAGATGTGGATGGGGCAGGGCGGGCACCAACGAAAAGGGCAGGGTGGGCACGGGCAGATGTCAATTATCAGCGCATAGCAGAACAGCTAAGCGTTCTTAACCTAACTTTTTATCTCTTTAAGTAAGTATCTCCGTTCAAAAGGCAAGGCAACGGTTTTTTTAACAGAGAATCTTATACTAAGGGTAATCATCAAAGACCTCAGGATAATATAAATAGATTAAATTATTTAGTTGTTGAAAATTATATCTTATTGAATACTTTCTTGAGCAATCATAAAACGCTAAACTAAAAAGTAACTATTATGTCTTTTGAGAATGATATACATTTGAGACTATTTTGCTACTACTATGTAATGCAAAACAACCTAAAGTATTTATATTGCTAATTGAATAAATATTCTACTTGAAAGTAAAAAAAAATTATTAAACTTTTATTTCAACATTTAAGTAATATCACTTGATAAAAGTTGAAAATAACAATCAAATAGCTACTAGTGGAAAGTATAAAAATGTATTCTTTTATTCAATATACATGAAATATAAATACCTTATTTTTAAATATGTACCAGTTAACCTATAAACGGTATAAAACATAAATATAATTACCTACACCTACAAATCTCTTTCTCCATTGTCGGTGCCCACGCTGCCCCACCCTGAGACCCGCTTTGCCCCGTAGGGAGGCAGGGTGGTCTTTTTTTAGAGGTATTATGAGTTATGTTTTACGATACTATTGTTCTCTTGATTGAATTAGAATGTTATTAGACACTATTCTACAGGTCTTCTGCTTTAAGAAGCACCCTTGATCACTAACATCAATCAGAATAAATATTAATGGGAGCTTGGTAAAGTTATGATGCCCGTATTGCCCTCCTCTCCCTTACACTTGCTCAATCAAGCTTGCTCCGTTAATGTCACTGCTGATGTGCAGTCTAACTCTAATGGAAGACCTTTTTCACCTAAAATTCTTCTTGCCACAGCTCGGATCTTTGTTACTGCAGCTGAAGGTTCCTGAATTCTGGTGAAAGCTTTAATCGATCAGTGCTCTCAGAGTACTCTTATAACAAAGTCACTCTGTGATTTATTAAAACTTAGACTGTATAGAGTTAACACTGCTATGATTGGAGTTGGTGAAATAGTATCTTAGTCCACCAGTGAATCAGAGAGTTTACAGTATCAACCTCATTTTGAGTCAAGTTTTGTGCATTATGTTAAGGCTGTGGTTGTGCCAATGATAACCAGCTACTAACCTTCTACGAATAGTTGTCTAGTAGAACCTTCTTGTTACGGAAACATAACTTAAGCTGATCTCAAGTTTTATAAACTTGATGAAATTGACGTAGTTCTCGATGCTTCTATGCATGTCCTGATTATCAGGCAGGAGGTTCGAAAGTCTTCTGTTGATCCATCCATTGCCTCGGTCTTACAACTCGGATTGTTGTTATCAGGACCTGTCTTGCTATCATTATCTCGTAAGGAAAGTATTCATTCTTTGGTTATGATCATTATTGAGAAGGTTCAACCTAATAAGTTGGTTCAAAAGTTTTGGTTCATAGAAGAACCTCCTCAGTCTCGTCCGAGGTTGACTAAAGATGAATCGGATTGTGAAGAGTTTTTTTTTCGTACTCATTTCCAGGACAAAAATGGACGATATGCCGTTCGCTTACCTATTAAGACTTAGCCCGTAAACCTTTATCAATCATCACGACAGACCTACCAGTCTGGTTTAGCGATGCTTCAACAGTTAGACCGCAAGTTTTGAAAAAAGTAAATCCTTTCATGAAACATATAGCCTTAATGTCTGAGTACTTGCTACTAGGACACATAAGGGAAATTGGCCTTGATGACGAACAAAACTCAGTCGTTTTGCCACACCAGGGAGTTTAAAAAAATGGTAAGCTGAGGGATGCTTTCAACGGTTCGTCTCCCTGCTCTTCAGGCGTCCCTTTAAATACGCTGGTACACTTGTGTAAATAGCTTCTTGAAAACCTAGTTGAAAACCTTGATATAGTTTTTAAGTGGCGCTTCTATCGTTCCGTTTTCCCACCGACATAGAAAAGATGTTCAGACGAATTCTAGTGGCCACTGAGGGCCAAGGTTATTGAACCATATATTGAACCTGTGGCGTGCCAGTCCGTCATCTCCTTGGAAGAGATATGCCCTGACTACTGTCACTTATGGCTTGACTAGCTCTCCTTATTATGCTTACCAGGTCCTTAAGCAACTGGCTTTGAATTATTCTGACACTAATCCTATAGGTTCTCAGGTACTCATTGGAGATTTTAATAAAAATGATTGTTTTTCAGGTAGGCATCCCTTAAAAAAGGTCAGGGTCCAAAGTCAGCAGCTGATAGAATTGTGTAGATTTGGCGGTTTTCCTCTTTGAAAATGGTCGTCTACCACTGCTGAGGTATTGAAAGAGATTCCCGCTGAGCATTTACCCTGCACTTCAAAACACTTGAAAGATGATAACGAGATGATTTCTGTTCTGGGACTGCATTGAAAACTTAGTCGGACGAGTTTTAATTTAAGTGGGTGTTTGTGATACCAACGATGGATAAAACGAAGTTTTTTAGCACAACTGGCAAATTTTCTCCATCCATTAGATTGGGTAGCCCCTGTAATTATTTTTGGTAATATTCTCTTTCAATCGCTCTGGTTGATGCCGATCTCTTGGGACGATAAACTACCTTTTTGTGGTGTATTTATTCGGAATCGCTGGCTCTTTCTAGCTTTTTTGTTGAAACAGATTAGATTTCCCAGGTAAAATCTGTATTCACCAGATTGTTACTCAATCGAAGTTCACGGGTTCCCCTACTCTTCCAAAAATGCCTTCGCCGCAGTCATTTATTTACGTGTAGCTCCTCCTAAGGTTTTGAGTGAACCTGGACTAGAGTCATGTTCTGCGGAACTTCTGTCTATAATCGTAAATCATTTTGTTGAAACTATCTTACTGAGAAACGTTTAGGTTCATCTTTAGTGCGATTCTAGAAACCCGTTTAATTATCTCATGAAAATACTCCATATGCCAAGTGGCAGCATATCACATTCAAACAAAACCCTGCGGATCCTATCTCAATCAGTGTTTACCCTAGTCAACTGTTGAACCAGCATTTATGGTTCAATGGATCTAAGATACTTTCAGAAATAAATCCAATGATCCCGAGTTTCCAGTAAGTCTTATTAATCGACTCGTAAACTCTGTTGTTAGTTCAGTTTTAGTGAATTTTTTTGAGTCCTCTCACTTAACTCTGTTTTGACGCTGTTTCAAAGTGGATGTAACTGTATACCCTACGATAGCAGAGATGAATAATGCTCGTACGTTCTTAGTTTCTCAACATTGACAAATTTATCTTTTGGCCGATTATCAGGTGTTAAAGAAAAACAAGAATCTTTCTTTAGAACAAAGCCACTACGGTAAAATAAAACAACGTCACCTGGTACTTGGCCTTTAGGGTTAATAGTTGAGGTCTTTAAGGATGCCGAATCTCTGGTCAGGGCTGCCAAAATTAGTACAGCTAATTCACAGTTTGATCGTAACAGTAAATAAGGTATGTTCGATTTTGTTTTTTCATTGAGCAATAACAGACTATTTTCAGTTTTTTTTTTAATAATCATGTACTCTATGTAATATCATTTTGATCCATAATCATTTTTTCTTGTGTTTCTCCTTGATGCTCAAATTTGATGATTAATGTTATGCATCATCCGTGAGAGAATGAAGTTTCTTATTCACATTATTACTTGTAAGTAGACATGCGGTCTACCTTTTATAAATTATTGTTCTATTTTTTATTAATGTTAAACTTTCCAAATCGATTTCCATGAACCGGAGATGTTTGATGGAAATGGAGAAAGTAGTGTTGTTCAAGCCTAGCTTGGACTATTTGGATAAAATGCTCTAACTGATAATACAATCGCGTGCGCTCATAAACTCCTGCGATAGCCAATAGCTATGTTTCTTTAGCTACATCCTGTAGCTATCGCGGCTCGATGGTTTGGCTCAGTCCGCTCCGCTCGTCCGTTACAACTAGTACCACCTGTGGTGTGAAGTTACGGCTCTCCTTCATTATGAAGGCCTTAGGAGCCTGTGTCACGGAGTTTCAGTCACCTTTGCACTGTAACAATAGATTAATTTTAAGCAGCCTTTTTTTTTGTTAATAAGGCCTTGGTAACTATCCAATCTTAGTGCTTATTAAGTTCTCAAATTAAGTTCACTGTGCCTTTAATTTTGTTATTTTCTATTATGTTAGAAGTGATTACGTGAATATATCAACCGATTGTATCGTGTAAAGTGTTGTGTAACATGAGTTTTTATTGCCCCTAATACTCCTTTCTGCGCTTATTGTCCTACCATCATGTCCGGCATCGAGTAATTAATAATAAAAATACAGTCCGCTTAACCCAATTTTGAACAGCTGTCTTGCACCGAAAACTGCTAGAAAAGTACTGTGTAATAATAAATATAAGCATATTCATTTCATCTTCTTACTTCAATGGACGAGAGTTATATCAAACTTTTGATTGTATAAGATTTCTGTTACTATTAATGAAAAAATACGCAAATTTATTTAAAAAATTTTAATTTTAAAATACAATTTTTTAGTAAAATACATAGTATGACAATCCCGATTAAATCTTAAAATATCATTTTTCGTTAAATTTATTCCAGATAGTAATTTATGTTTAATTTATCAACATATTGAAATCATGATAAAAAAATATGTGTCTATTTTATAACGTTCCAGTAATACGACGAAAGGTGATTTAACAAGGCTGAAATTATCTAATGGAATGAACAACATTTTAAAGAATGATATAAAAAAAATTTATACTAAGGTTGAAACATTTTTATCCAAAAGTAAATACTCAAGTTATCATTCATGAGATGACAAAAAAAGCAAAATCATATCTAGTACGTAAAATGAGATCAAGATGGGATACAAGTAAAAGAATAGAAAAAAATTAAAAAAAAATAAATTACGATTGATTACAAAACTCCATTGCACTAAAAAAAGATAGCCAATAGAAGATAAAAAATAATAAAGAGTCAAAAGAAGAACAAAATGATGACAAAAATTACAATGCAGGTCGGCTAGAAGTCAGTTACTCAGAATATTCTGAACAAAGTAAACGCAGTAAAACAGAAGAATTACGAGCGAATGTATTAATTGAAGCTTTCCTATACTAAGCAGCAAGTAAATTGCGATCTGAAGGTAATACTGATTTTGCAAAAGTAATGCATCATATTTCCGAAGGAAGTCCAATGAGAGCTTTGAAATACAGACAGTTTTTGGAGTCTGCATATAAAAATATTCATTTCCCTAATAAAGCTTTATTGCTGTTTATTGAATTTGGATTACCTCAAAATAAATATTAGCAGCTGCAAAAAGATCATGCGCAGAAAATTTAAGGATGATTCCATTATAGAAAAAGCTACAGACAGCAGAATTACAATTTTATCCAGCCTCAGATTTTTTTTACATTGAAAATCCAGCAGCCAATAAATTGCAATCTCTATTAAATCAAATGGAAGTTATACATTGTTTGCGTAAAAAACAACTTGGAAATTTAACCTTAATTTTTAAATGGTGCTGTGATGATAGTTCGAGACAACAATAAATCCAAGCACAAGCTCGATAAAAACGATGTTAGTGAAGAAAGTAAATTTTTTTACCTCTCTTTTTCCATTGCAACTTGTACACGGATCTGCGACAAAGAAAACTACAATAGTCTGGAAAAATTTAAAGCTATCATCACCAATATATTGTCGGCTAATTAAAATTTAATGTGCTAAAGAATCAGTTGACTTGTCGAAAAAAAAACAACTCATGACATAAAAAAACAGATAAATGATCTGAATCCATTTAAAACTACTGTTGACGGAAAATTGTGCGTGTTGAATATGATTTGACCTTGATAATGATAGATACGAAAGTATGCAACTCATTAACAGATACAACATCTGCAATGCGTTGTCATCTGTGCAATTGTTCATTAAAAGATTCCAACGACATAGATGCGATACTTAGCAAAAAAATTGGTTCAGATCACTTAAAATTTGGCCTATTATTCCTACATTGTTGGATTAAGTGATTTGAACTTGTATTACATTTGTCGTACAAATAAAAAATTGAAAAATGGCAGGGCACCAGGTACCTCGGAAACCGATTCTGTCGCAATATTCGTGATCAGTGATCCCGCGAATTCCCAAGTAACGCGTTTCAACAATTTGTCTTCATTAACCTTGAAACTCCAGGAGACGACGTAGATAGTGTCAACTCCGTACACCAGGTAGCTTGGAGAACTTTGCCGTCAAGATAATCGTGTTCAGCGACCAAAAAAACCTCTTTGGCAGTAAGAATGGACTCGTTTTTATTAATATTTACCGAGTTGTAGATTTGTTTTTTTTTTGTCTCTTTAATGTGTACTTTTGAAATTGATATTATTTATGCAAATATCCATTTTTTCGTTTCCCGCGATCAATTAAGGTAACAAAGTTGCCTGAAGCTCTTACGAATTGAATGCCCTAAACCGCATCAAAATCCATCTTACTTTTCAAAAAATCGATAGTTGAGCCGCTTTGAGTGCTTTATTTCCACGACCACTAGGAAAGAATCATAAGGAGTAGCACCGGAAGCTAACGTCAACTCTAATGACGTAATTACAGCAAAAGTTAGTCGCAATGAAATAATGCGGAGAATCAAGCGAGTAAAGATAAGGCGTGCGTGGCGAAAGAAATTTTTTTTGTTCAAGTTCAAACTGATGCGAGTAACTACGTGATCGGCGCCGTATAAGCGCAGGAGAGCGAGGATGGTTAGCATCCTATCGTTTACATAAGTCACGTCTTAACGCCTGCCGAGAAAAACTATAGCCTCACGAAGTAATAGTGTCTCGCCTGATTTGGGCACTCAAAAAGCTGAGACCATATCTCAAGGGTAATTATCTTGAAGTAATAACTGATCATAGTGCCTTGAAGTGGATAAAGAATGTACGTGAGCCGACAGGGCGATTAGCAAGATGGGCCTTGGAAATGTCGCAATAGGATTTCACTATAAAATAAAGTATAAAGTAAAAAGTAATATTTATTACGCCAGGTGATTAGACTACGTATCGCTTCAAAAGTAGAATACAGAAGATTTACAAATATAATAAAAATGATAGAATAAAAGAATTTACCATGAGAATAAAAAGTACAAAAACAAATAACGATAAAGCATTGAATATTGTATTAAAAACAAAGTGATCGTTACAAATAGATGTATCTAATGTTTAATAATAAATCAAAGATAATTAAAAAATATTCAAAATATTATAATCTAGTCACAATTATAACATTTTTAAAAGAGTTGAATAACGGCGAATCAAGTAAATTTAAGGTATTAGTGAAGATATATGAAAATGTTGTGAAATCAGTGTGTAAAATCAAATTAATAAGTAACTGCTGATAAAGTAAATGTATAAGAATACATTTATGATATTTCAGTGTATTTAGATTTTAAAGTCTGGGATGTAATCCACTCTGAAGGGTCTAATCATTTTTATCTAGGCGTAATAAAAAAGTGAACAGGGCGCGTTTGAATGTGACGATGGATACATGATTGAGAAAAGTTTGATGTTATAGAATTATAAGTGTTGACAGTTAAACCAAAAAGAAGTACCTCATGATTTTAGTCCTGAAGGCAGGACATAGAAGATACTGCATCGGAAGGTGTGGAAAGTGCCTAGGATAAGGGTGTAAATACATGAATATATAGCGAGATGCCAAGTAATAGGGAGCGTTACGCGCTTATAAGGAGTAAGTGAGAGCACCGATAATATATTCTTTGCGTCTCCCTGTAGATAACCACCCCAGAGCATTACGGTACAATATAATTTTGTATCAGTACAATTAATTGATTTTATTTCCTGCTTTAACCTTGTAAGGAAAAATTATAAGTATTTTAAGCTCTAATAACTTATTTTAGAGAAGAGCTTAAGGCCAGAGTGGTAAAGAGCCAATTATTGCTATAGCAGATACATACAGAATGATAAGAAATAAAAATACAAATGCAAAGAAAAAGTTAAATTTAGTGACATCATTAAAAATTGAGGCTTAGAAAAGCAATAAATAGGTAGCTAATTACTAAACTCCTAGTGGCGCATGTCGCCAGGGCGATCCCTGGGCCCGAGGGCGTTTGCGAAGCAACGCCCGAGGGACTGTTGTGATCGCCCTGGTTGGATGCGCACCACGTGCGAACGCTATTTTTCCTACCGAGGGCGCAGTAAACGACCAAAGGTGACCAAAAACGCCCCGAGGTATGAAAAATAGATTTTAATGTATGCATTGTTTTTCATAAAACTATTCACTTACAATTAAACAGTCCAAACGTATTTCAGTTTATCTGTATGTTATCGAATAAGGAGATGAACGCACGCCGTGGTTTGATTCTGAAACCGCGAAATTCTAACATTAAATTCCTATTGGACAGTTCAATGACATAACCTCTCTTCCAAGTGAATGCTATGTTCATTACTTTAAGAATCAAGCTACGGTTAGTGTACATTAATAAAATTCTTTACCAATTTTTTAACCCCACTCAAAAAGTAGTTAGTTTAACCTTATACTCATCAATAAACCAACAAACAGTGGATACTACTCTATGGATCGACAAAATTTTTGATTATAAGTGTAATAGATAATTTCAATTTGGTTAAATACGTAAGTAAAATCAATACAATACTTATTTAAAAAAGATTGTTAAAAAATGTACAAAAATTTGAAAATTATATTCTCTATAAATTATAAGTGAATACATATTTTTATCATAAATTTCAGTTATTCGCGAATGAAATGTGTAAAAAAAGGTCAAATTCGCCCAATAAGTTGACAAGAAATAAATTAGTTTTATACGAGTATGTAAATATTTGATAAATTATTAGATTTACGTAAAGAAGTTGCTATCAGTTAACTGCTGTTAGAATTTATATTTTTTATATCCGACGTTTACGATAAAAACTCTATTAACATGAGATTTCCTAACATGGTTGCTAATTTTTTTTCCAAGTATCTAGATAGTCTCGAAATTAAACGTTTTGTTTTGTAGTAATATTTTTTTATTTTTTTAAATATTTTTTTCAGCATAATCGGGTATATTTATTTCCTAGAGCTATATTGAGAACTGTAACATGTAATTGTTACAATATTAGCAAATAAAATATAAGTGTCGAAAATGTAGAGATAAGAGTACAGCGAGTTTAAACACCGCGAACAAAAAGTTAAGTGCTAATATATGGGCCATATTATGTTACACTGTATGAGTAAGACTACAGATACAAATATATGCTTGCATTTACATTAGATTATCAACAAAACCGATGATAACTCTAAGGCAAAGCGAGAGATGCGTGGGTAGCAGAGCGGGGGGGGGGGGGGAGCGAGGCTGCGGTTAATTCCTTTAAACTCAATGTTTTTCAAGAAAAAACAATTTTTTTATATTTTTTGGTTTATTTTGAGTACAAAATGTTATTTGTAACTTTGTCTATAAATCCGTTGATTTTCAGCAAGAAATTTATCAAATGACGAAAAATGCGTTTTTTGCCTAATGCACATATTAAATACACGTAAAAACTAAGTGCGTTCGAAGCTATTACGGGATTATAATGAGATATATTTAATGAGTCATCGTTGACACATCATTAAAGTACAAGTTCAATAAACATTTCAAGCACTGATGGACTGCCAAAACATTAAATGAATATTTTTTAATATGCTGCTGAGATTCGATATAAACGCATTTTCAATAATTTGCAAATTTCAAACTAACTTTAGTATTTAGTTTTTAATAAGGTTATTTTACCGTTACAACAACGCATGTCTTTTTTTTTATTATCTACCACTATGCAAGGTTTCGTTAAAATCGGCGAGTACCACTTGAGTAGGTTCACTTATGAGACCTGTCAAAATAACGTAGAAATCAGCCGTATTTTTCCTTGTCTGAATTAGTGTATGTGGAAATGTTATCAGTCCACGAATACCCAGTCATATACACACATCTTCTTATATCACATAGCTATTTTAATGGAGTATTTTATACCCCCCCCCCTCTCTATTCCAGTGACCCCCCATGCACATATTATAGCCTTTATGACACTTAAAAAAATACGGGATAATTGTTTAGTTTTTCCGTGATATTTTAAAGGTACAAATTTGTCATACCCCTTACAGCTTCAAAAATTATTGCGAACCTATCGTCACGGTGACATGCCACTCTCGTACCTTAATCAGGTCTTCTAGGTGCAGGATCCCCCCCGCCTAATCTTCCACAAATCATAAAGAATTCTTTCAGTTTCTCTATTTTTTGTCTAACGGACAGATCCGGTAGATTTAACTGCAGAGATTACTGCAGTGATTCCTGCTATGAATGCTGCAATACAAACGCATATTCTCCATGTTGAATCCTGCAAAAAGTCATGCAAGAATTCCAGCGGTCTTCATCGTGTCCCATTTTAAAACGTTATCAATATGTTTGATTGACGTTTGTTGTTTTGTGATTAACTATTTGTCTTATTCCAACATTTTGGCACAGAACGCAATTTATTCATAGTTATCGTATTTTTATTAAGTTAATTTTATTTGTGTTGTAAATTGATTGATTTATAAGATTTGTTTTCAATAAGAAAAATTAAACATATATGTAAAAAAGCACGATTTTATTTATAACACAGCTCCAAAAAATTATTAGCAGATTAGATCACACTATTCTCGTGTATTTTATGTTCCTTAATGTAAATTTGACGAAAAAATGTATACAGCATCTCTTAGTTTTTTTCTAGAAGCAGAGAATAACGTAATATTTTTTAAAAGGAACGGTACTAACCCTGTAGCCTGCTTATATCAATATTTGTATTCCTTATAACCTAAGAATCTATGAAGTATTACCCTTACGATCGAAATTTCTTATAATCTTAAAATAAAAAATGTAATATCTAGAATATCTAGATAAACATAGAATCTTGAAACGTATAAATTAAGAAAATACATTAGAGACTTAAAACCTTTCAATTAAAACAAACCCAACCATATAAATATATACAATGTACCAATGTAGCAATAAAGTTACTGCACTTAAAACTAGAACCAAAATTTTCGATCACATTAAGCGCTAACTCTACTACCCTATAACCTTTTACCCTAGAAGCTAATAGCCCTGTTCTTTTATAAAGATAAATTCTTAGAATTTAACTGACTTGTATCTCGGAAATAACAACAAATCACAACAACCCCAACAAACGACACTTATTTGTGAAATATTGTTTACTTAAGAACGCGTTTTGAGTGGTAATCTTGGCTCTGAAAGTTTATGTGTCTATTGCTCTCAACCCTTAAAATTTATCTCAACCATATATGAAAGTCATATAATTTACCAACCATATAATGTAAGCTCATGCAACCCGATAAAGTGTACATTAATCCATGTGCCACACACTGATGTTTAATGAGTAACAATTTTTTTATACTTATGATCTTTTGTATAGAGTGTAATATGAGGCACATAAAGACATAATAAGTTTGCGGATCTCCATAACCAGGAGATGATGCCCTTACAAAGTATTAAGTAATGTACAACTAACACATTTCAAATTTCTCCAAATCAAGAAAATTACTGTATTTTTATGTATTTCGGATTTTTAGCCACAGTCATGTTCTTAGATTTAATAACAGAGCACTTAATACTTTGTCCCTTACCTTTGGAAACAGTAGGCATGTATTCTTTTTCGCTTTTAGCGTTACCCGGGATCAACGATGTGGACATGACGGAGACATGATTCCTTTGAGGTGCTCGATGAGCGTAAGTATCCTAGCCTCTTATGTCTCTGAAGCTCTCTGGCACCTTAAGTTTACAAAACTTAATCAATCACCTTCCTTTATAGCCTTAGTTTTACTGGACTGCCGTTTTTTATCCTCTAAGCTACTGCATAAAAGTTTTCTGCCGCGCTAATATTTTGGTAATTGCGCTTATTTCTTTAACTTTAGCTGTGATCAGCCAACATGTTTTCATCCCATCATTCTTGATAGCGATGCTGCATTTCTTTGGAATTGTGGTGAATCTATATATCTTTTTCCTTACTATAGTCATTACGGTGTCCCACTTAAATAGCTTTGTATTACTTTTCACAACCTTGAACCGGAATTATGTTCTTTATAGTCTAAAAGTCATCACTAAACTTTTTGAGATTTATACAAAATTTTAATCACTTGCTATTTCATTGTTTATGGCCTAGGGGAGAAAAAACACTTAATAGAATCAGTTTGCCGCGTATAACTGCTTTACCTTTGATATAAAAAAATAGGAGATAAAAGTTGTGGATCAGAAAACGGCACATCGATTTATTACTTTTTTAATGCAAAAAAACAGTTTTTTCAATCCAAAAATTGAGTATTTTTATAGGTGGTCAGAAATAATAAATGCAATTAGTATTTCATCTATAACAGTTTCAGGTTTGATTTTACAAAAAAAAATCATGGATGTAAAAGTTGTACATAAAAAAACATCGATTTATCATCTCGTTAATACAAAAACAAGTGTTCTAAATTTAAAAGTTGAGTATTTTTACAGTAGGGTCGTGCAAAAATAATAAATAAAATTATTATTTCGGCTACAACTGTCACAGGTCTGATTTTCCAAAACAATTATGAGGGTAAAACTTATGGATCTTAAACAAATTCTTCACTATCTACTCTTTTTGGGAAAAAAAAACAATTTTTTTTATATTAAAAAATAAGATTTTTTTATAGTCAAACGTTACAGAAATAACTTATAACGTTCGTCTTTCGATTAACATTTGAAATTTAATTTCACAAAAAATTTAATAAGAAAAAGAGTTTTAGACCTTGAAAAATAGAAAATTTCGTAAGTTTTTATGCAAAAAATCTTATGTTAACCAAAAAATAATTAAACAAAGTATATCAATAACTTTTAAAACAGGGCAGAGCGCTGTCGCCGCTTGATACATACTAAACGAAAATTGGAAGGTAGATACATCAGACTTTGTTGATCCTGCAGGACTTAATAAGTAAAACTTCCGGTAGCTAAAATATAGAGCGCTCAGACTTTTAAATTGTTTGAAGCACAGAGGCTCAATATTGACATCGAACCACTCAAGAGTCCCGCGTATAAACTATCGTGCATTACCTTCCATTTTTCGTTCTGAGAATATCTTAAATTTAATGGGAGGTGGGTTTGTTTACAAAAACTTAATGCATACTGAAACTTTTAGTTGTAAATCTGTATGTAACACTAGTGCTGGTTTTATTTTCAAAACGCCTTTTAAGGACAAGCTTTTCCATAATAAGGAATTCGTCGAGTAAACAAATATTTCCTAGAACTTCACAACATTCATTTTTACATAGAATACTATACTTGTCTACTGTTCAGTTTATTTTTAACATTTGCAAGCCACACTTCGTTGCTGTCAAATTATGGTGTATAAATTCTTAAGACACTAAAAAGTAAACTGTACTATAAGTTAATGAATAACGTTTATAAAATATATGTTTATGTGGTAGTAAAAGAAGGGAAAATTTGTAATTATATAGTGATTATACTAATAGTATAAGATATCATAGATTAATTTTATTTCTAAGAATATGAAAACAGTTTACAAGCGTATGCAGTGTTAAAAAAAAGTTTTATAAGTGTGTAACATTTTAATTACGAAAAAAATTACAGTACGACTTTGTTTATTACATAACTCTCAAGATTAAATCAGTAACTGCATTTTGCCACAAAATAAACAAGTAATAGAAAGATTTTTGCATTTACATTTGCAAGAAAAGTTAACAATACAATGCAGTGCTCAGCAAGTTTCAAAAGATATAATAGTATTCTTGTCTGATACAAAAATTCCATGCTTCCAAGAGCAAAATGTTATAATAAAAATAAAAAACTGCACTCTGATTGGATTATGTTGATAAAAAATTCTAAATTGAAATCTAAAACCGAGACCAAACAACGAAGTTAATTCATCAATGTTTAAAGTCAACTTTTTGACATTGTATATAAATATTTATGTGAAAAAGGAATTACTCTAGAATCATTAGAATATATTTAAATGAAAAAAATGAGAAACGTGGATTTAAAGCAATTGTTTTAAAATTTAATCATGGTTTAAAAAAACAAGCTAAAGTTACAAATCCGAAAAAACAAAAAGTGATCACAAATAAAGAAAATGACATTTATTCGTATAAGTGTATCAGTGCGTTTGACGATACTGATGTAAGTTACGCAAGTAAGCCTAAAAAATTAAAATTCGACCACTTCAAAAAATGTAAAAATTAAGAACTTTTTTTTACCATCGCTCGTACAAGGACAAGCTACAGAAATGCCAGCTTACGTGTACTATCAAAAATAAATTTTCTTGAAGGCAGTAAGTTAAATTTGTCTTTCTCGAAAACTACACTGTGGAGAAATCATTTGATACAATGTGCAAAAGAAGCGAAAGAAATTAAGGAAAACTATATTGTTTTTGACTATTTCACAGTGCATTGGGATTGTAAGATAATGTATAATGTACAAACTAACAATGTTAAAGTTGATCGATTAACTATTCACGTTACAGATGAAAGTACTTCTAAATTACTTGAAGTTGCAGCCGCTATTGACTCCACTGGTAAATCTGTGGCGACTCGCATCTCGCGCCATACCGCCCTACGCGCCAGCTGTCCATGTCACCCGCGAAAAGGTTAAACGACACATTTGTGCCCAACTCGAAAGCGGCGAAAAATGCCGATAGATCATATATAAGAGCGATCATTATCATTCGATGCCACACTACTCAGGTGTCTAAGATCGAAAGCACGTCGTCAGCCTTACTGATAAGTCTAGACGTGCTCTCGGGACGAGACACTCTTTTCCCACATTCAGCAATCGACGTCGAGCACCAGGAGTTGGCTCACCCTGCAACGATTTTCAAAAATTGTAAGCTGACGCTATGTTTAAAGCTTTAAGAAATTAAAATATATTTAAAAAAATCAATAGTAAGGGAACATTGGGTACTATGGGCACCTTTTCTTTAATACAAAATTATTCTTAACCAAGTTGAGTTTTCATAATTATTAAAACGGATTCTTATTTAAA
>JAPYYV010006129.1:0-14641 GCA_030522625.1 Copidosoma aretas | reverse complement strand
TTTAGCTTGAAAAGGGGAGTTAATTATACTTCCGAAACGTTGCATCTTGTAAATAAATATACAGCTCGAAAGGATCCACGGTGATCACTGATTTTATTCTTTCACCAACCTACATCATCAAATTTGAAAGAATTATCGAGCAGCTCGGAAGAGCAATATATCAATATCAAAATTGATTGTCTTAAATAATCTGATGACCTTGTTTTGGGCGCCCATCAATTTAAAGACCAAAACACATGCGGAATGACTTACAATTAGATAAATACAGTACAAAAAATAGTGGAAATAAGCACAAAAAAAATCTTTATTTTAAGGAAAGTAGGATAAAAAAATATCTGTTTTAATTTGAATTAGAAGAATTCGAAGTTTTAAATAAGGACATGGACCGATGGACCCAGGAGTGTGGTTCTTAACAACAAATTATCGTGGCACACAGAAAAAACCACAGGTAGGGTGCAATGGGCAGTTAAAGCAGTTTTAGGCCTAAGCAAAAAAGCTAATGTAGAAAGTTTAGATTAAAAATTATTTTCCATGGACTAAATGATAAAATTATATTGCAGATACGTAGCTAATACTTAACTATGAAACAGAAAAAATAGGAGCCAAATTCAAGATATGTAGTTGAGTTTAAATGCAAAGACACAAGGATATAGATGGAAATTGAAGGCAGAAAATGTAGGCATGGATTTGGAAATAGAAAAGGAAAGAAAAACGGGAAAAATAGAATTAGATTTACAAATATCATGTTGGGTTAAAATTCAAATACACCAGGATATATATAAGAAATGAAGGCGGAAAGGGTTAGCCTAGAAATAGGCATAAGAAAAGGGAATCAATTTACATTTGGGACATAACGAAAATGGATAGGAGCAGGTGGCCTTATTTATGCCTTATCGAAGAATTAGCGGACCCAATCAATGAAAATCATACAAAATGGGCAAAGAAGTTAATGTTGTGCATTAAAAAGTAGAGGAGTGCAAAACGATAGGATTTATAAAAAGAGCAACGAAGAAAAATTAACTTAAAAAAATTGAAGATAATTTAGAAAGGAAAGGAAGACTTTTGTCAATCAGAAAATACGAAAAAACTATATGGTAATTGACAATTCTATCATCTGTAAAATGTAAAAAAAAAAAAAAGCAGAGAAAAAAAAAAAAAAAAAAAGAAAAAGAAAAAGAAAAAAAAAGAAAAAAAAAAAAAAAAAAAAAAGCAGAGATAAAGAATAAAGCAAAAAGAAAAAGATATTGGTGACTTTAGAAGTTTTTAAGTGATGGACTGTAGGATCTGCAATGAAAGAAAAAAAAATATAAGGCGTACATTGATACCTAAAGAGAAAAAAAACAACAAATGAGATAATAATAATATCAGTCAGACATATTGGATTAAAAAATAATGGATAAAAATGCTGGAAAAAGTTGATTTATGTAAATATATAAGATATTTATGCAGATAAATAAGGCAGAACAGTAAAGATAGAAAGTTCAGAAATATGTTCTGCGTTATAAGTCACAATATTATGGAAATGTAAAAAGAAATCCCATTACGTTGTTGCATGTTTATTCAATCACATAAGTAACCTGATTAAAAATAATATCAGCACTGATATAGGAGGATAAGAATTTTCAATAGACAGAAATTTAATAAATTTTTTACAAATTTGATTGAAGATCAAAATTTTATATTTCATGAAATAATAAACTTTGATAAAAAAATATTTTTTATTTATGGTCCAGGTGGTTCAGGTAAAACATTTTTACACGAAACATTAATTTATTATTGCCTATTAATGAATCAAAAAGTTATATCAATGGCATGGACAGGAATCGCTTCAATTTTACTCCCAAAAGGAATGTCAAGCCACAGAACACTCAGACTTGCTTTAGATTTGAACACAATTAAAACTTCATTTTTAGAATTTGAATCTGACACAAAAAAATTACGTGAAGTAAGTGTCATTATTTGGGATGAAGCTTCGATGAGACCAAAAAAAGCATTAGAAATAGTTGACAGAACTTTACAAGACCTGTGTAACTCTGACAAACCTTTCGGTGACAAATTAATAATTTTAGACGGAGACCTTCGACAAATTCTTCCAGTTGTAAAAAATTCTAATTAAATTGGTATCATAGAAGAAACAATTGAATGCTCACAACTATGGCAATTTTTTTCTATTTTTAATTTAAAAATAAATTTACAATCAATCGATAAAAACTTTGCATCTTTATTACTTGAAATAGGAGATGGAAAAACTGAATGTTTTGAAATTCCGAAAAAATGAAAAACAAACGATGTTTGTAAAAAAATTTTTTATAACATTGATAATTAATCCATCAAAACATAATGTTATTCTTACTTCACATGATGAATATACTCATTTCTTAAATAATAAGATTTTGAGTAATATGAATGGAAACAGGGTTATTTATTACAGCATAGATTACGCAACCCACGAGGGAGTCGATAAAAGTGACGAAAACATACAAATTAATTTTCCACTAGAGTTTTTAAATAAAGTTATGGGAGGCCTTCCACCACATGAATTAAATTTGAGAAATAATTGTATTGAAATGTTAATACGAAATTTAAGCATAGCTGAAGGTTTGTGTAATGGAACTCACTTAAGAATCACAAAATGATTTAAGCATAATATAGAAGCAGAAATAATTACAGGAGATGAACAAGGAAATAATGTGTTTATTCCTAGAATAACTTTAAATGCTAAAAACACTTCATAACTACCTTTTATATTACACAGAAAACAATTTCCGTTGACTTCAGCATTTTCTATGACGATTAATAAATCACAAGGCCAAAGTTTCGATTCCGTAGGATTGTATTTACGTAAGCCATTATTTTCTCATGGACAATTGTACGTCGCGTTATCTAGATGTAAAAATTCTGAAAATATATTTATTCAAAATAAATCTACAGATAACGACCAAATTGAAAATATTGTATGGAAAGAAATATTTGATTGGTAGAATAAATTTGTTTGCTAGTTTAACATTTCATAACACAAGAACATCAAATAATGAAATTATAATCAATTTCCATCACATGAAAGTTGTAATTTTATTATCAAACAACAATAAACAACATTTTACAATAAAAAGACTAATTTTACATTTTTCTTATAGAATATACTTGGATCAAATTAAACATGGAATAAAAGTATGGATAATTACTTTATGTTATAAGTTTAATCCTTTTTAATAACAAATAAATAACTTAAATAAATTTTGTTTCTTTTTCTTTAGTGAGAGTAATTTCTACGAATGTCAAAAATGTGTTTTGAAATTTACTTCCGAAGACGATTTAGATTTACATATGCAAACACACTCGAAACTATATCATAAATATGATATTTGTAAAATTGTTATCATTACATACAAAAATTACGTTCGCCATATAAGGGAGCATAAAATTGAAAAAAAATTTGAGTGTACAAAATATGACAAAATTTATAAAAGACACTACCATCTTCCGAGACATATGACATTACATCAAGATAACTCAAATAAGAAAATTTGTAATGTATGTGGAAAAAGTTTTCACGCAACGATATTGTGTCAATACACTTGCGAAGATGTCATAAAAATAAAAAGAGATGATTTTCATAAAATATAATAATTGTTGCTCTTGTCTATATCGCCTTGACAAAAATTAAATGTGAAATAGGACTGAGAGGAGCGGAAAAAAGGTAAAAGAAGCAGAGGAGAGCAGTAAGTGACGCTGATACGAATACAACCACACAAAGGACAAAAATCAAAATATTTACCTGAGAGGGAGATGATGGGGTGGTGAGGGGGAGCTGAGAGGGATGGGTGGGGGAGAAGGAGGGGAACTGAGGGGGATCAAGGGGGTCAAGGGGTAGGGAGGAAGGGGGAGGGAGGGGGAGAATTTATTGGGTTAAAAACATCATAAAAATGAACGAATTTTAACATTATTTGAGGGGCGGGAGTGGTAGGGAGGGGGAGGTAAATGTCGCTAAATTACCATACAACTATATAATATAGGAAGATATATATGTATCAATATTAACCTTAAATACCAATTAGACTCATCACCAGTAATGAATTACTAACAATTACTTGATAAATCAGTAAACTCATTCCATATATTGACTATATCCCTTCGAATTATAAGCAAATTTTTATGAGATCAATTCGGTTTTCTATGTTTGTATGCATGTATATGCATTAAAAATAAATTATTTCGTTTATTATTAAGACATGAGAATAGAAATTTTGAAATATGTGGGTGGGTGCGCGGAGCACGCAGGGGGTAATGCACCACTAGTAAAAATACATCTAAAAATATTTGTATAACCTTCCCAAAAGGGCAGACATTACAATATTATTATTAATAAGTGTCAGTTTTGTCTGGTCTATAATTTATCGATGTAAAGAAGAATATCGGTGGAGATAAACCCATTGGTATCGATTGTGTCTTTATGTTTTTCAAAATAGTCCTATTTTCGCAATAGTCTAGTTTTGAGGTTAGTAAGCGGTTTTTACTATGGTCTTAATATTGAGAATAACTTTAATACAATATTAATATCTAAGTACTTCAGTTCGATGTTGAGAATATTGTCTATGCCAGACGACTTTTCATTGTTTATATTTTCGAAATCTAGGACTGTGACTGCTGCGCTAAAAATTATCCTGTGTTCTCTATTATTGAAATGAGTAGTTAAGGTATTTTTATTGTTAAATTGGGTTATTGTTTCTTTTTTATGTTTTTTTCCTTAGGTTTATGGTATTTAATATGTATATTATAAGTTAAGCTGTCTTTTAGATTTTTTAGTTTGAAATAACTAACGTTGTGGTAATTCCAGACAATTGAATTAAGAAAATCGGTTGAATCTTTCGAAATGTACTTGTTATCCTATAGTCTCAAAGCAGTAAAGTAAATCTTTATATTACTTGTGCATTCTAAATGATCATTGTCTGCATGTGGAGCTTAAATGATTTCGCAACTTTTTTGGCTAAGTATTATATGAAGTTAGAGTGAGAATTAGTATGTATCTGCCTGATTGTCTTTGTCGTATCTCTCTAGAATTTATTGTATGCTATGGAGTGATTTTTTAATGCTGTAGCTCAATTGGTTGATGTATGTTCGTGTGTTTTTAATTTCGCACATTATGATATTGTTGTTTGAAATAAAGTGAGGCACTCGTAGCTGAATTCATGTATATATAGTTATTTGGTGTATGTGCCTAGCAACGTCTCTTTTCTAACGTAAGCCTATAACTCTTTCTCGCGTGGTCCGTTGCTTTGTGCCCATATCTCTCCCATCTCTACTTACTTTTTTTTTATATACTTTATCATTGCGTTTATTTTATGATAGTCTGTATCTATTATTAATAACAAACTATGATATTGCCCATATATAGTTGAGATAGTGTAAATAAAGATTGTTTTGTTTCTCTAACGAGAGGAGTACTTATTGTATCAACCCGTACATGCCTAACCTACAATATCGTGTACAGGTTATGGGCCGTTTTTAAGATCGTTTGATTGTAGGCTTATTGTTTTGCTCAGGACGTGTTGTTATCTTTTTCTCTGTTCGTGAGACCGGCAGTCTAGCTTCCAGTGATATTCTTGGGTTGTGCGCCCACACATCTGTTGTTTTTCTTGATCCAAAAGATCGTTTGAGATGGCTGAGAAAGCAAGAATTTTCTCGGAGGTTGACGAGCGGCGCGAGTTGGATGACGGGCTCGATTTTCTTAATCAGGGCTCTTCTGAGGAGGCTGCCAAACGGTTCGGTAAGGAGATGGGACGATGTGCAGCTGACGAGGAAGTCGTGCAGGTGTCAGGGCCAGTGCGAATTAGGGATAGGCAAATGTAAAAAAAACATGGATGTATTTTATATCGATGTATTTAGAATACATCAAAATTGTATAGATAATATCGGAAAAAAAACATCGGATACAATTGAACCGATATTTGTCTGAAATACACATTAGAAAAACTCTCTGTTAGATATATTCTCCTATAAGTTTACTTCTTCTATCTGATACTGTCAAATTCCCTACAGATGCTACCCTCTCAGATGACATGGAAGAGGCTTGGCATATCATATATTCAAGAGCAATGTCTGATATAACAGGTGTAAAATGTCGACTGTTCAGCCAGAATTCAATGGGATTTGATTTACGATCTAGAAAAGGCTGATCGAGATATTGTTTTAGCTCTTTCGGTACATTACCAGTACTTGGGATTTCTTGAATAGCGGCACTTTAAGATGGAAGCTTTTCATGTCTGGACCAGATTGATGTATTCTCAGATTTTTCTTCTGCTACAAATACAAGTCTAAGTTCTGGTGAACGTTTTCCTCTTTTTTTGTTTTTTAAGCGAGTTTCATTACTGATGTGTTTTATTACTGCTGATACTGCCAGAGACGATTAAAAGTGAATATGTTTGACTCAAGGATCCAATACCGTTGCTGTAGCAAGGAATGTATTGTTCTCTACTGGAACTAGTCTTGCTTTGATTCCTTTAAGTAAAGCATTTTTTATACTCAGACCTACATCATTTGAAGGAGCTGCTTGCTCTATTGCTTGTTCCAGCAAACTAGTGATGGGAATGGCTAGGCTAAAAGTTACATAATCCGACCCACTTATCTCTTTAGTTGCTTGCTTGAACGGACGGAGAAAAAAAAATATCTCTAATGACATTAAGCTGAGAAATTAATACCGTATCTGGCGTTTTTTTTGTTGAATTGATTTCTTAGAGCTAAAGCTTTGGCGACTGTTGCCGAAAGTAACACAAATCTTTCCAGCGTATCAAAAGAAGAATTCCAACGTGTCTTTACAGCTTAAATCAATGACAGAACTTCTCCTTCTTTTTCCTAGCTGATACTTGCTTACTATCTACTTGTAAGAAGGCACGCTGATGCTTTTGTTTCAAGTGACATGCCAAATTAGTAGTATTCCCGCTGGTTTTATATTTTTTCCCACACAAATTATAAGATGCAGACTCATTGTTGCCCTCTTTACTAAAAAAGCTCCAAACAGCGGACATAGTTATTCAATATAATTCTGCTTAAATAGATCAAGTGCCCTGAAAAATGACAGAATGTCATGCAATACGGAAAAATGAACGGCGTAAGAAAACTATTTATGGCTACTTACTGTAAGGTAACTCTTCCTTAATCCACCATGACTCCTGACTGCTGCCACTTGGTCGATTTAATTGTATTTTAAATTATGAAATAGAACGTGCGCAATTGTCTTTACGTAATTTAATTGCGCATGTTAACCACATGATGAGTTGAAAAATCGATGTATTTTGCCCATCCCTAGCGCGAATCGAGAGGTCAGGCTCGACTCTTCAGGCTTCGAGTGACAGGTCAAAAAGACCGTCGTAGATAAGAAGAAGGATGGCAGTGAGTACATTACTTAGGATAGTTTTTGTGTTGTGCGGTCGCCTTAGTATCTTTTCTTTTCGGTTGGTCGGGTTCTGTTTGAGTATAATAAATGTCAGATGTTAAAAGACACCAGTCCGAAGATAGTTCTAGATAGTATATACAAAGTTTACTTTTGTTTTTGATTGAATTTATGATGGGGGGGGGGGGGGGGAAACGTTTTTCTGCTGCTGAGAGGGACACCTCTGGTGCAGAAAAGAGGTGCGCTATACGATCACAGCTTGCATTAGGCCAGGCCGTGTGCGTTTGTCTCCTTAGATATAAATGATAGCTGGTAGAGCGCATGAGAGCGGTCATTATTTTAGACGCTGTACCCCTCCGGCTTGTTGTATTTGATGCGGCCACAATACCCCGTCAGATGAATTCATGCTCGTTTTCCCTTATTACCTTATTTAAACCCGTTGCCTTTCAATGCACTCGGACACATTAAAATATGGCTTTTTTTTATGTTTTAGGTAAAGATGCCTTTAATATGCTATTAAGTGCATATAAAAAAATAGAAGATAGTATAGGCCGATTTGATTAAGTACTCGGGACTCGTAAAGATAACGTGGCCCTGTTTTTAGTGGGTGATGAGTCTGTAGCATATTTGGGTAGTTTAATTCGATTTCTTTTTAATTGTTGCCTAGCGTGCGGGAATTACGCTGATGTGGCAGGCAGCCTCAGTCTTGTTGCGTTCGCATGCTAAGGTTGTCTGCCGTATCGCATCCCACGTGTGTCACGCATACATTGCGCTCGTGTGTGTGCTCCGGTTGTATTTCCCGAGGACACAGTTTGCGTCCGACTGGTCATCGGGAAATTTTATTTAACTTGGTCTGGGTTATTTTAGGAGGATATACATATCACGGTCTGGAGATGTTGGATTTGTTTGAATTGATGGAAAAAAATGGTGGAATAGTGCGACGTACCCGTGAAAAACAACAGCGTATTCCAATTTAAGGCTCTGTAGATAGAAAGATAGATTTGATTGATCCTTTAATTAAAAATAGAAAATTAAAAGGTTTGAAAGATAGAATTAAAGAAAAGAACCTTTCAACGGAAAAAATTTACCATACTTCTAGGTTGGACAAGCGATTCTAGTATGTGGCAGCACGGCACCAAGAAACTCTCAAGAAAGAGAGAGAGAAGAAAACAAAAAGGCTCAAGAAGCACTACGAGCCAAGTTTGAGCAGCGTTTAGATGCTCAACAAAAGAGAGTAGACACTCTTATGCGTGATTTAGCCAAGTATCGGCCATTTGAAGTGAATACATTTTTAACGTCTACTCCCGCACCTGAAGCATGTAAAAAATTGATAAATTTAAATTCTGACTCCAATGATGGCTCGGTGATAGTTCAGAATGGAATATCAGATGGCTCTAATAGTTTAAAGATTGAAGTTTTTAACAAAGACAGTACATAATACTTTAATTACTCCCTTACTAATCAAACTAAGCTAGAGTTGTTTCTGCAAAAATTACGGTCAGAATTGAGATATAAAAAACTTTTACACACGATTGATCCTAAGATACACTTAATATCACACAAGAAAAGATGATGGAAGATAGGGGACAGGCATCAAATTTGATACTAGGTAGGTTGTCCCCAGATTATCAAAGTAGAGTATGCTATATTGCTGACCCCACGGTACTGATACAAAAAATTAAAGATATTAAAAGAAGTGATAGCAAGTTAAGCACGTATCGGATACGAAACAAAATTCACACAGCTAGATCTGATCCCAAAAAGCAAAGTGCTACAAAACTTTGCAAGTTTTTTGAAGGTTTAGTAAGAGATTTTGAACTCGTAAGTAAAAATCATAGTTTTTCTGAGGATAAGAATAGAGATAGTTTTTATCATTCTATCATCAATGGAGTACCAGATGTTAGAATTGCAGACTTTAATAGGTTGTTTGAAAGTAAGGATGGCTTATCCTATAAACATTCACGTGGATATATTTTTAAACAGGAGGCTGAAGGATCTCTCTCTCGACAAACAGCGAGCGCTGGGGCAAGCTAAGGTGGGGCACGTTCCGGTCCAAGCCGAGGTGGGGCTGGATTGCGGCCTATCATTACAGCTGCGGTGAAAGCTACTAATGCAGCCACTGCAAGGACTCTCTGTTACAAGTGCAACAGTAGGGGTCATTATTGGGAATGCCCAAGGAAAGGCCAGAATCTTCGAAAGTGCTACTCCTGCCATCGTTTCGTATACAATCTAAAAGAGCAGTTTGGGATTTGTAGAGGTGATTCTAATAATACTAATGATTGGGACTTTAAGCGTAATGGTGGTGGAAGTAATAGTAACAGAAATCATAACAAAAACGGTAACAAAAATAATAAAAAGTGGAAGAATAATAAACAAGATAATAGAAATGATGGTAAACGAGCCCAGGTCGATAACAAAAATCAGAATGATGACAACAAAGGCTATAACGAAAATGATAGGGCAGGTAAGAATAGTTTTAAAATTTTTGGTTCTATTGCATGTGGCAGTCTGTTTGTTACTGAACCTAAAATTTTTCTCTCTACGCACATGGAGGAAAATTTACTCAATGATTGTAATAAAAAGTGATTGAGTTTGTAATAGACTGTGGTGCTACAGAGTATTTTGCCAAGTCTAAACTGTTCTTTAAAAATTTTAAAGATTCTAAAAATAAATTGATTAAATGTGCAAATAAGAATTCCTCCGCGGACTTGAGAGCGGAGGGAAAAGGGTGTGTTTTGGTTAGTAATAATGATAGAAAGATAGTTTTAGACAGAGTGATATGCGCCGAGGCGCTTGCTGGAAACTTGTTGCCCCTTCGACGCTTTGTTAAAAGAGGTTAAGTATTTATTTAGATAACACCAAGATGGATATACTTTATCCGCTTTCCAATAAGACTCTTGTGTCTGGTGTATATAGGAGTCCTAATTAGATTGTGAAACTTGTGCAAGATGGTTGAAGTACTGGAAACAGTAAGAAATTTAAGGAAATTGTAGATTGTTTAATGATAAAAAATGCTTTTACAGCAGAGATGGAGAAGTTTCAGCAAGTCAGCATTGAAGATAGTAAGGGCTGCCCTGTAATCTCAAACAAAACATCTGAAATAGCTTGTTTGGATATAACTCAACAAAATAAGTTTGACAAAACTATTAAAGATAGAAAAATTATTTACAGCGCAGAACTAATAATTGATTAGATTCCAGGGGCTCAAAGTCCTTTTCCCGAGAAATACAAAATGTTTTAAAAGAATAATAACGCGATGCTCTGATACTTAAGGTTCGGACATGCGTCGGCAGAATATCTCAGGGCATTACAAATAATGTACCCAGATAATAAAGACTTGTATAGGGCATTATTTGATAGTTTTAATGCATCATGTGAGGTTTGTGAAATTGCTAAGATTAAGAGATCGCCATTCAAAACTATAGAGAGAGGGCTACAAAACCTCTTAAGATAGTTCACGCCAACACAATAAGTCCGATTCGTCCAGCCACTCATCCAAAAGGATACAAATCTACAATTGTATATGCGGATGGTTTCTCAAGATTAACGATGGCACACCGAGTAAAGGAAAAATGTAAAGGCGGACGTTGTCTGGAAAATTTCGTGACTAGTGCGCGGAATTTGCTGGGCTTTAATGCCAAGATATGTTTTTTATACACTGGATAAGGTACAGAGTTCACGGGAGGTCAGACAGTTGAAGTACTCCAGAGGTTGGGAGCCGAACTTCAACTGGCCTGTCCAGACACGTCTCAACACAATAGCGACTCAGAGCGACTCAATCGTACATTGCAGGACAGAGTGCGAGCCTACATGTACGACTCCGGGTTTAGGAAAAATATGTGGGAACTGGCTCTGAGTGCTGCAGTATACGTTTATAATCGTACATCACATCGATCCAATGATATGATAGGCCCATTGGAAAATTTTGTACCAAACATTAAGATTAAAAGATTTGGTTAAGTGGCATTTATTAAGATTCAAAAGAATACTGTACCAAATTTCAGCCCGCAAGGTAGACGTGTAGTGCTGGTTGGCTACACGACCACAGGCTACATATTTTTAAGACCAGAAGATGGAAAGTTTTCTGAAAGTCAAGATGTTACATTCCGTGAAAGACTTGTATTCCAAGACATTTGGTGAAAAGATAAGATAGTTAACGGGGATGATCACAAGATTAATATCAAACAGTATAAATGGTTTATTAAGTTTGATGAAGATAGTCCTAAAGAGTTATTAAAAATAGAGAGAGAGCAAGTAGTAAAGAGAAATCGAGGACGTCCAAGGAAAGATAGAGAGTCTGCTTAAGACAGCATTAATTAAACTGCAGTTGTTATTGACATAAGTATTGCAGGAGTCATTGACACAAGTAAATTACATGAACTGCCTCAATTTGAGGATGATGGTGATTGTTTGATCGCAGAGGTTGAAGATAATATGCAACTTTAGATCGAGATCAATGGCTCAAAGCTGCTAATGAAGAACTACAGTCAAGGCACCAAAATCAAGTATGGAAGCTTGTAGATAGAGCAATAATGAACGTTGATAAAGGAAAACCAGACATCATCGATTCCAGATTGGTATTCGAGAGAAAGATGGATAAAGATGGAAATATGAAAATTAAAGCTAGGTTAGTAGTTTGTGGTTTTAATGAGAGAAACAAGTATGATTTTCAAGAGAGTCATGCTCCAGTGTCTAGATTGACTCTTTTTGAATGGCTTTATTAATAAGGAGATCTACATGGAGATGCCCAAAAGTCTGCTTGACAAAGATAGTTGTAAAAAAAATAAAGTTTGTCAGCTAGACAAAGCACTTTATGGACTCAAGGTCAGCCCGAAAAGATGGAACGAGGGCTTTAGTGTAGCTGCTTCGAAACTGAGGTTGCAGTCACATACCAGTGAACATTATCTCTATACATTGAGAGAAAAGGATGATTTTCTGATCTTGATTCTATATGTTGTGTTTATTTATTTATTTATTCCCTTTGCAATGCATCCAAACGTTAAAGTAAGACTGTGTTGACCAAGCCTCTTTTTAGTACACTTCAATACAAGTGACGTCTTAAGACGACACGACTTGGTACGTGGTGACCGATAGCCGTTGACGTGCGGCGCGGTACCTACTTTTTGTCACCGTACTACTCTCAAACACGAAAAAACTCCTCCCAGAAAAATAGCTGTTTCGATGTAAAAAAATCTGCTCTTTCAATCTAGACTATCAAAGCAAATATTGATAATTCCATTTTTGAGATATAACATGTTTTGTAATTTTTTGAGGTTAGAAACTCATTTTTATTTCAAACAGATAGTTGAATAAAGCTGAGGAAAAGACACAGAGAAAACATATTTTCAAAATTTTTTGTGAGTTCATTTTACTGTTGTAATCGTGAGCTGAATAGTAGATGTTTTGGCACTAGCGTGCCGAGCTTGGAGAGTTGACGTGAAACGCCATACATGTGTATAGTTATTCTATGTATGTGTATAGCAACGTCTCTTTTCTAACGTAAGCCTGTAACTATGTCTTACGTCGTCCGTTGCTTTGTGCCCATCTCTCTTACATCTCTACTTACTTTTATTTTCATTAACTTCTTTATTGTGTTTATTTTATGATAGTCTGTGTCTATTATTAATAACAAACTGAGATAGTGCTCATAGATAGTTAAGATAGTGTAAATAAAGATTATTTTATTTCTCTAACGAGAGGCGTACTTATTGTATCAACCAGTGCATGCCCAACTTACAATATCGGCCACAGTTAATGAAATTACAATTTTTTGCATTTTTTACAAGTGCGATACTATTAATTTTTTTTTAATTTATTTATTAATATTCTGATTGTTGTATTTTTTTAAACTCTTAATTGGTTTAATGTTAAGTAAAATTTTGTAGTTTAGAACCGACTACATCTAAGTTACCTTTTTTTTCTGAATTTGAAGATTTTTATTTTTGCTGATATACATCTTGTTACTGCAAACTGTGTTTCTAATTGTATTTCATTCAGTAGGTTAAAAAATTTTTTGATTGCGTTGGTTAAAGAGGTGCCGTATTGGAGTGAGGGTATCTAATATCTATAGTAATTGAGATGTATTGGTGTGTATCTAATAACAGGTCAGTTACTGTTCATTTTGTGTATGGGCTGGCGTCAGTCAGATATCTCTATTTCTGGTCTGGATCGATTTGAGACGTTTTCTGATATTGAGCATTGTATTTTATATGTTTTCTATAAATAAGTGCATTAGACTGACTCCTTCTCTACTATCTCAAATATTTGAGGTCATTAGAAAAAATTTCAAATTTTGACGATAATAGGTCATAACCTTAAAATGAACTATATACTAGACATAGTAACCAGCAATTTCTGATGCAACTGAATAAAGAAATTGTATACACCTTTATTTACCTGAACCGTCTCACGTACAAGGCTAGATATTCGAAAGAGCTATGAATTTTGAAAAAAAAGTTTGTCATAACCTTTAATTTGATCAAATTTGGGACTGAAAAGCGTAGCTTCTCTACATAAAATAATATGAAAATACATTCTTATCCCAAAGTAAGATGACGTGAAGATCCCAATTTAAAAAAAAAAATAATTGTGACCGGAAATAAGTTATAACTCTAAATTGACCAAGATTTTGGCGCGGTAACCTCTAAATTCGGATTAATCACAACAAAAACATATAATTACGTTAAGATACCGAGGGAAACTAAAATTTAGTACAATACACCCCTTCTGGCACTCATACTATCTTTGGCCACTGGTGCATCCAGGCTTCTGGGTGTGTACCGCTAGCGGTCGGGGGATCTTCGTCCGCTGGTGCACTCAGACTACTATTTTTATCCTACTGGCGCGGGCGGCTAGGGCTACTTATACCGCTAAAACACTCAGACTTACGGGTGTATATCCCTGGTGGCCGGATGCAGGCATACTCAGACTACTGAGTGACTGCTGGACGATTGTCCATTGAGACTACTACGTGGCTAACCATTCAAGCCCTGAGAGAATGCGGTATTGTTGTAGAATTAGGTCAAGGTTTAAGTGTTAGTAGCCCCCTACCCCCTTCTATCCCCCTTTCTTTCCTTTCCTAAGTGTTTAGTACCCTAAAATAGCACCTGTAGCCATAGCTGGAAGCACAGCACTATCACATATAAAAAGTATACGTACGTATAGTTATATAAGTCCTAATTTCCTTGGCCCCCACCCCGTCCCTCCCCCGCTAGAATCTCTCGCAGAAATTCGTTAGTTTCCTCTGTGTTT
>JAPYYV010006128.1:15225-28482 GCA_030522625.1 Copidosoma aretas | reverse complement strand
CGCTGTGATTCTTTTCGTTGCATCCTATAGCGCTGTAATTCTTTTCGTCGCACCCAACAGCGCTGTGATTCTTTTCGTCGCACCCAACAGCGCTGTAATCCTTTTCGTCGCATCCTAGAGCGCAGTGATTCTTTTCGTTGCAGATTATAGCGCTGTGATCATTTTCGTCGCATGATATAGCGCTGTAATTCTTTTCGTGGCCGCAGTGCGTTGGGATTGTTTTCGTCAAGGCACATGTCGCTGTGATTGTCTTCCATTGAGGCATCGAAATGTCGATAGTTACAATAGAGATTGTAAAAAAAAACTGTTTACCTAAGACAGGTATTAAAAAACCGTGTGTGTTTCATCAGATTCAAGGTTATAATATTGTTCAAAATGTGAGTATGGATTTTATGCATAATTGTTGCAACGGGTAGGCGCATGAAACTGTTAACGTAGTCGTCAAGTTATTAATTTATGACCTTAATGTATTTTCATTAGATTTTCTCAATTCTGCGATAAATAATTTTAATTACAATCGGTTAAAAGGTTTAAATAGAATACCCACTATGAAGAAAGAAAACCTACAGGGCCAAAAAAAATTAAAAATGTCAGCAGGAGAAATGCTCTATTCGACTAAATTTTTGGGACATTTTGTGAGACACAAAATTGAAAATGTACTATGTGATCTTAATATTACTGATGAAAAAAGAGATCACCGAAATTTGAAATTTTCACGTTTTACTTGGAAAAATTGTTAATATTTTCACAACCCCATGGTTAATAAATGTGCATACTATTCAGATCAATAGTGATATTACAGATTTTTTATAATTATACAAAAAGCATTGCAAGCAGTTCAAATATTAACCTTATACCATGACTCACATACCGCGGGTATTGAGAGAAAACAGTGCACTTGTTCATTATTGGTCCATGCGATACGAGTCAAAATACCGAGGAGTGAGATCAGCAACTCATTTAACATGATATAGACCAAATTTAATAAAAACAATGGCTTTAAGAAGCTTCCTTAAATTAGCACACATGCGATTAAATAAGAAAATAAATTCAAATACTGTAAATTCAAATAAGGAAGAAAAAATTGATGATCTTTCAAAAGCAAAGTATGTCCCAGGGCTGCAAAAACAAGTTTACACAACTAAACTTGCTAAAAAAAACGAAATTACGTATAAAAAAGGTATGATATTCATCATTGAAATAAGAAATGATGATTTGTTGATATTCAATAAAATAAAAATCATTTTTATTGTTTAGGGTTCATTATTTGTACTAATGCAGCGTTTCGAAACACTTTATTTTGATGAATATATGTATGCTTATCACGTTAAAATATATGAATGCCACATACTACAGAACGTCAATTAATTGCCAAATGTACATCCTTATTTATTAATTAATGATAAAAACAGAACTTTTATTGCTCGAAAATTTATTCTGTAAATACTTGCAGTCTTTTGTCTTTCAATAATGTATGTAATAAGCGTAAAAATATATGTCATTTGTACTTAAAGTACTAAAAGTTGTATGGAATGTAGATATAGTGAAAATCTGTGGTCATTATATATATTTATAAGTGAGTATATATATGTATATTACATGTATCTGAATATTTCATTTATTACATAGGATGAAAATTTGTCTTCACATATTATTTTATATTATTAGATCTAGGTTATAATTATCATTCAATCATTTTTTATATGAGCAGCGAAGTTAAATTCATTAAACATCAAAACTCTGTCGATACAACTGTACAAAGCTCTGCCATTATTCCTTATCAATAGCAAAGCTAATATGGCTTGTGTTCACATAGTCGATTCAACCATATCTTACCTTACTACGTGACTTGAGCTCAAACAGCTAGGGTTTATCGTCAAAACAGAAGTACTTTTTTCTGAGTGTATGGGTACGACCGAGTCTGTGTCCGAACCTGTGCCAGAGAAAAAAAAAGAAAGACCGAAGGCTTGGCCGTACGTACGGCTATACGATGCGTGACGCTGCGAGCGTTATCAGACCCACTTCTGCTACCGCTGCCACTGAACGTAATGTGCTGTAAAGCTGTCATTTCTTGTATGCTTAGACGATTGGTGCATCGTCGTATTCAGGAACCTTTCAAGACTGGATGTTGAGCATGTTGTTTTAATGGGTTCTTTCGGCAACAGCCTAATGTGGGTCAGTATAAAGTGTCAAGCAGCTGGTTCATTATCAACCTTCTTACATTAACGATAAAGTCTATGTGAGCCAAGCATTGACGTTTTATTAGTATTAAGATAATAGATCTTGTGTATAGCAAGACGTGTTAGCTGAGTCAAGCCTTTGTGGTTTGCATGAGTAAATTCACTTTGTACGGTCATTTTTATGGTTAATTGAAGCAATTTGTTTATTGTAATTTCATTATATTGTGATGGATGCAGCCGTGATAGTGACAGAGTGCTGTCAGCAGACTTACCAAGTTTACAGTAGAATAGTTTCTTTATTAAGTGTACTTACTTCATGCAACAGATCATCACATCCATTCAAAATATAACCATAAAATTTTACTTCTAGCAGTACCTCTGTCTCAGCATAGTAGCACAGTAGGCAAAAACGGGCTTTTTCTTTTAAATCGTAAATTTCCAGATCGTTTTCAGATAAAACCATGAAATTTTTGAAAGACAGTAGCTTACTTCATCCGTAATAAGAAAAAAATATGTAGAACAGTGTCAAAAGGTACCCTCACCTCAAAAAAATGTAAAATAATGGTGAAAATAGGCATTGTTTCAATCGTAATCTAAGATCTTTGAAAAAAAAAAGAAAGAATCATAATAAATTTCGGAACACATAGCTGTTAATAAAAAATACCATCAGATTTTTTGCCAGTGGTGTAAAGTCATTGTTTGACTTACAAATGATTGTTGAATCATAGATGATACATGTTTCTTTACTAGGAATTAAAAGTATTCAAAACATATAAACGGCGAATACATGTTTTAACCTTGAAACTCGTGAATTCCCTGAACAAATAAATATAAAAAAAGATCACTTTCTGAAAAACTAAAATTATTGACTGGGAATCGATAAGAATGTTGTCTTCTGGTTTAACGTCATCATCATACCTACAAAAACGTTTAAACCTCAAATAGTGTACGTGATTGACTATTTAATATTAAAAATATTTTAAACTAGTAGATATCAGTTTAAGAAGTATCAAATTTTTTTACTAAAAAAATAGTAAATATCTTATCACATTGTGTTAAGCCCTACTATAACCTACAAATATGATGAACTATAGTTGTGAGTTCTCTAGGCAAATAATGATTCTAAATGAACTATCTTAATCTTTTCAAGACCTAAACCAGAAAAACTAAGGGCACGCAAGAATTTTGTCCAATTCTAAAAACGTTTATTCTAACTTAACAAATCAGTTATATTATGATAATTACGTGATTTTTTTTAAAAATCGATCATCTTAACTGGGAAAAAAAATTCATAAAACTTATTAAAGCTCTTAGCATACAAAACAGATGACAAGTGCAATCTCGGACTTATACTTAACAGGTACATCCTAACCCACAAATGCGGTTGAATTAATGAAATATCATGTTTTTTTATACAAAATCTTAAATCTTTAGAACAAATAGATATTAGAGCTAGCTTCTTTCTTAATTAAACACTTTTTTATCTTATAACTGACTAAGTGTCTGTTTTTAAGTGCTCACTTTTCTCTTATATAATAACATAAAAAAATAACAATACATTTTGTCAAACTTTAAATTATTGATATTTTGAGCGAACCAAACTATTTTCAAACACTTTTAAATGAGTAATGAGAAGCAGACAAAAATTTTGTTTGATGGGGTACGTATTTTCCCAACTTACGAATACTATTTAATCAAGAAAAAATCTGACTTTTTATACATTAATATGTAGATTTTCTGTACGAATTGAATAATAATTTTTTTGGTTCATTAAACAAGAAACTTAAGTTTTGTATAATTGCTACAAAGTTTTCTTCCAAATATAGAAAGCCTTGTTATAGATAAAAAATCACACGCAGAGAAAACATATGATAAATTTTGTTAAATACCATTGACCATAAAATATAACTAGCTATTATAATTTGTCTACGTCGAGACATGCGTCTTTTTATTTCCTATGCTGGGCATATCAAATGTACTACAATGGGTAAGGTAAATTAAATCTTGCGTTTTTTAGTTTTACACAGTTCTTGTAGTAAAACTATTTTTCTGAAAGCGAAGTTTCTGAAAAATTCGACATTCAAAAAAGTGTATTTACAACTATACGTCCCGGAAATCCCTGAATTTGAGTGATGGTACTCATTTTCACCTATACACGCATATAAACTCTCATTAATTCTCTTTTTTATATGTAAAAATTTCATTTTGCAGTAACTTTCATGATTTTACAGTTTATGTACCAGAGCATATTTCAAAACATTATCAGAAAGCAAAATTTAATGTATTCAAAGTAAATCATTTCCCAAAATCAATGATAGAGTAGAGAAAACTTTATTATAGAGTGAACTTTATATGCATAAATAAGTACAGAGTAATAAGGTTATAAATAATTCATTATATACATAGATCAATTAAGGCACGGGCAGAGGTAACAGAAGAGCATTTTAAAGAATGTTTCTTAGGAGACCGGTCGTCGTTGAAAAGTAAAAACTTGTTCACCTCAAAACCTTCTCAAGTCTCTAATTATGATAAGACAACTGTAGAGTTTTGTCCAAAAGCTATAAATGTCACTACCACAGTGTGATAGAGCAAAGTGTATAAGCAAGTTGACGGTGACGAGAACGTAAAACTTATCTACCATGTTTTAATGTACAACGCTGAGGGCACTCGTGCCCCCCCCCCCTATGGTAACGTACAAATATAAAGGTGCTATTCTAGAGAAAGTCTTAATAAATTCTCCACGTGATTATGGCTTGGAAAACTCTAAAAGTGGTTGGCAAGCCATTGAAAATTTTTATTAATACATAATAAATGAATTTTATCCTTAGGTAATTATAAATGAGCTTGAGTTCCCCATAGTGATTTACTTGAATTGTCATTCATTCCATGCTTCTATATTACTAAATAAATTCTGTAAAGAGCATAATATTGAAATTCTTAAGTTGTTTCCTTATTCTACCTACATATCTTAACCGTTTAATGTGTCTTTCTTTGCACCTTTCAGAGCAAGTTGGGCAAAAACTGTCAACAAATAGAAAACAGATAATAATATAAGTCGTCTGAGGAAAGAACCTTGTCCGAATGTTATCAAAGTGACACTTTAGAACACTATAAATATTGACGTATCAATTAAATAACAAAATATTAATTACAATGACTGGCGAGACTGTCACTTATCATACTGTTAATTATGCAACTTACAAGGGAGTTGATAGTACTGATGATAAAATATACATAATTTTGCCAATGAATATTTAAATTCTATTCGAGAAGGTCCTCAGCTTCATGAACTTAATTTGAAAATAAATGTCATTGTCATGCTGATACGAAATTTATGTATTTCAGAGGGATTATGTAACGGATCAAGACTAAAGATAATAAAATTATTCAAGTATAACATTAAGGCTGAAATTATAACTGGTGAAAAAATTGGGAACATAGTATTTATTCCAAGAATAACGTTATCCACTGCCACTTTCTCCTCATTACCTTTTCTTTATATAGAAAACGATTTCCCTCACAGGTAGCATTTTCTGTGACTATAAATAAGTCGCAAGGTCAAAGTTTCGATAAATTAGGTTTGTACTTAAAACAGCCATTACTTTCTCACGGTCAATTGTATGCTGCACCATCTAGATGCAAGAATCCTACAAATATTTTTATAAAAAATAAATAAGAAAATTCTAAAGAAATAGAAAATATTTTTCGGAGTCATATTTTTTTCTATTAATTTGTTTGATGTATAATAATCAAGTCGTATGAATTATTTATTTAATAATTTCTTAATGCACATAGATCAGGGCATACTAATATGCAAAACAAAATCTATAGAGAGAAAATTTTCTTTACTAACAACCACGTTCCAAAACTGCCACCAGGCTAGTAGAATCTTATTAAATACCGAAGTCCAAAATCAGCATATGCTTCTAACGCAAGTGAGTGCTACTACGTGCTCCAAATCTAATATAGAACCTCATAGCTTATTTGTTAAATTAAAAATTATGTGTTATCCGTTTGATGAGATAATAGGATATTAAACAAAAATAAGGTTTTCCACATTAAGCTTATATTTAATTATGTTTCTTTCAGATCAAATTTAGTAATATATTTAGTAATTTTTTGTTTTAAAACAAATATTGCGTTTTAAATATTACTGGGTCAGCCATGTCACAGTCTTTTAAAGCAGTTTATCAAGACAGATGTTGTAATTCTTTTGGTAAGGAAGGGAATCAAGGAAAAGAGTTGCGACAAGTTTCTAAATCATTGTTATCTGAGCCTCCTAATATTTCTAAAAGATCTCTTATTTGTTCAAAATGTAGGAAGGAGAGTTATTTAAATACTGTAAATTTATCAAGTGATTCGATGGATAAAGGGATGTCTAGACTACCGGATAATGAAGGAGTTCAGTCAGCAAAAAAAACTGTTTATCAAGAGAAGATAAATTAGAGCAATTAATGGATGGCCTAAAAGAAAAATTTTTTTTTCTGTCAGAGAACGATCTATTGAGAGTCTCCGTTCTGAAAATTTTACCTGACTGTTGGACATTACAAAATATCATGGAGGAGTTTAATGTTTCTATGAAAATGACTAGGATGGCACGAGATCTAAAACATGAAGATGATATTTTAACAACTCCTAGTCAAAAAAATGGTAAAACATTACCAGACAGAACTGTTAATAAAGTTGTAGACTACTATGATAGTGATAATAACCGTCGCGTTATGCCAAATAAAAAGGATGTAGTGAAAATTAAAGAAGAAGATACGATTAAATATATGCCAAAAGGATTGCTTTTATTAGATGTGAAGATTTTATATAAGAATTTTACAGAAGAACATCCTCAATTTCCAATCAGTTCCAGTAAGTTTGCAGAGTTAAGGCCTCAATGGTGTGTTCTCGCTGGAGCAAAAGATACACACAGTGTGTCCGTGCGTGCAATTCACCAAAATTTTAAGGCTATGTTTGATGCGTGCAATTTGATGAATCACACTATCCGCTGCAAAATTATGCTGATTGCATTAAGTTTTTCGTTCGCAGAAATCCCAAGCCAGATTGTTACTTAGGGGTATGTCAAAAATGCCTAAGACTCTCAGAGTTTCAGGAGTTCGTAACATCTGTGCTACTCAATAATTATATACAGAATATTATTTACAGCGTTTGGCCGTCAACTGATAAGTGCACATTCAAAAAAGAGTGCCTAAATATACATGACTTTGTGCTGGAACTATCTCAGAGCCTAGAGAATTTCATACCACACCATTTCCTTTCTTAGAATCAATCACAATTTATGAAAGACCTGAAAAAAAACTTGAAATCAAATGAGGGTCTCTTGGAGTTAGATTATTCGAAAAATTACGCATACGTGGCTCAGAACGCTGCTCAACAATTTCACTACAACAATGACCAATGTAGTATACATGTAGCTGTCCTCTATTGCACGGAAGCCTAAGAGTTGAGACACTACAGCTTTGTATTGCTCTCTGACTGCACAACTCATGATACAATAGCTGTGTATTTATCACAATCGTATTTGGTTCCGGCTATCCGAAAAAAATGCCCAAAAATATTGAAACTTTTTTATGTGTCAGATGGAGCAGTGTAGCATTTTAAAAACCGGTACCAAATGGTCAACTTAGTACACCATCAGGAAATTTTTTTTTTTGAAGGCAGAATGGCATTTTAATACTACGGCACACGGTAAGGGAGCTTGTTACGAAGTAGGGGCAACTTTAAAGAGTCAAGCAACCCCTGCTAGCTTACAAGATAAAGGAAATGAAGCTTTTCTAAATTCTAATCAACTTCTCAACTGGGCGAAGAACAATTTTCCCAACATCACATTCTTTTACTACACTAAACAAGACTACGATAGAGCATCTAGAAAACTAACAAAAAGATTTTCTTCAGCACCTGCAGTACCACAAATTTCTAAAGTTTATGCTTTCAAGGCCTCATCAAAGAATACCTTGACTGCATTTAGGTACTCGAGTGCAACTAAAGTACTATCAACAACCAAATATTGCCAAAAAAAACAAAAACCGCTGCCAATTAATTGGCAAAAACCTTCCAGATATTTTTTCTTTGTACTTTTATTTTTTTTTAAATCACAAACTTTTGTAACATAATCATCGTTTCTTCAACATAATAAACATATTTCATAAATGATATTTCTTTTGTTCTTCAAATAAATATGTGTCAGCATGTTCGATTTTTCTTTATGAGATACGGAAAACAGAACGGTCAAAAATGGTTTGAATGCAAGTAAAATATCTGAATCAAAAAGTATTTGAAGGATAGTGACAAACAGCAAAATTACCTATAAAATATACATATGTGTTATGATTAAGTTATAAAACTATAAATTTTTGCGATTTCTGCTGAATTGTTTCACATTCAAAACAATCAAAAATAAAGCAAAATTGCTTTATTTTAAAGTTTTTTGAGGTTAGAAAAAATCAGTGATCAGCGCAACAAAAAAAAAAGAAAGTTTTTGATTATTCAAAGAAAAATTCATGATGGTAATTTTTTTAAAGAATTTTTTGACGCATAACACGATCAAAAACTACGCAAAACTGCTTTATTTCGTATATATTTGAGGTTAGCAAGATTCAGCGATATGTTAAACTAAAATAGAGTGTAGATTTATGTTTTTCTTATAAAATACACATAATAATTATTTTTTAAGAATTTTTCAACGTGCAAAACGTTGAAAAATTACGCAAAACTACTTTTTTTCAAAGTTTTTTGGGGTTAGGAAGATTCAGCAATAAGTAAGACTAAATAAAAGTGTCTATTTGTGTTTTAATATAAAATATACACATGATGATTATTTTTTAAGATTTTTTTAAAGTGCAAAACGTTAAAAAACTACGCAAAACTACTTTTTTTCGAAGTTTTTTGAGGTTAGGAATGATAAGTAATGTGCTTGATCAAAAATAAGCATAGATTAGCGATAAACGATGAAAAATACATATGGTTAAGCCTTAATTTGAATTTTTCAATCTCCAAAATTATTTTAAATCAAGTAAAACAGCTACCTCAGAGTGATTTTGACTAATTGCAGCTGCCATATTGGTTCACCATTTTGAATTTGTGAAAAAAATCAGACGGCAAAAGAAAGCCTACTAAGTAGGCTACAGTTTGCGCATATAAAACATTTTTTAGGACTTATAGAATTTTGGGGCAGATCTTTGTTCCGTTTAAAAAAGAACGTCCCATATATATATTTACGCGCACGTGGGCCAACTTGTGTGAACATATATGAGTTACGTGCATATATCACATGACGTTCTCTTTAAGTCGCAGACATAATAGTTAAGACATCAAACTTTGTCCCAAAGTTATATGGGGATTTTAGAGTAAAGCCATTCATCTTTGGAATATAGAAATGAGGCTTTATACTGAGGCGTTTATTCTTATGATCGATGCTTTGTGAAATTAGCTTTTAAAAGGAGAAAATTATTAAGAATTACTTCTACCAGTATAACATGACTATTTTTCTGGATTATAATTTTTTTTATAGACCAAAAAAAGTGATGCTTTTCAATTTAAATGTAGTGCATGGAAAGAAAGTAGAACACGAGGATCAGAATGTTTTGCGTCAATAAATTAGCAGCAGTTTTATCCAACCCTGAAATATTTTTAAAACATATTATGCTTGAGAAAAATTCTTTATTTTTCCACTCAAAGCTGGATAGTTGCCATTAGTTGCCATTAAACTTTTTTGAAATAAAGACGTGATTGAACTCTCCGTTGTTTAAGGTATTTTGAAAATAAGTTAATAATATGAATATAGTTTTACACTTTTTATTCTTATGCAGTATTATTCGAGTGTCAACGATATAAAGCTAGCGCTATCCAGGTATCCTGCAAAAGTGTCCTTCCGAGTAGTCAGTACTTAAACCTCTAAGGAGTAGACAAAAGTTTCGATATGATTGTAGCGAATAAAATTTAAGTGTACATTAACCAAGCTATCTTCGTCGTATACTTGTCTACTCTTAAGCTGTATCATGGCACTTTTAAGCCGTCCTATGACATCTAGTATGTACACATATTGCGATAGATCCATTCTCTGAAAATTAACCAACATATCGCGATAAAACGATAACTTTTCATGAAAATTTACATAAGATATTTATTCTAGTAATACTTCAAAACAAATGAATAATATTTTTTAAATTAAAATAATAACTTTTTATCGAAATTATTCGATAAGAATTTTCATACAAGAAAGTTACCCGAAACGAAACTTTCTCCTAGACTTCTGTATGTATATTACTGGTTTTTGTTAAACTTCATTACATATCAAGACTTTACCAGCCGGCAATAAATTTAAATTATTGATTTTAAGCATCAAACTTGGTAAATACAATCTTAATCTAGTATTTGACGAACATTGAAAGTATTTAAAACAGAAAATTTATCAGACCTAAAAGAAACTAATTTTGTCATTTTTTGGTATCTATAATGGTCATTCATACGAAAGGGACATAAATGTAAGTTCTTTAATTTTATAGTTACATTTTTTATTTTCGTGTATGGACCCTTATGTTTATATGATTTTATCATTAACATTTATGAACAAAGCCAGAAGTTTCGTTAGATGTGTGTCTACCTATAAATATTGTACTTGTTATCGTTCGTAGGAAACGATCGTTATGTTTTATGTTATTAGATTTTTAACTGGTACAATAGTGACTAAAATTATTCATTGTGTAATTTATAATGTATAAAATGTAAAAAATGGTGATTCTAGATTGTAGAACTTGATGTGCCTTTATGCCGTTTACTGAATAAATTGTTCAACATATCAAGGAGATAATAATTTCAATGTTAGTTTCAGAAGGAAATAAATAATTTTGGGTAAGATGGTGAACTTTTCCTGAAATAATAAAAATTTTAGAGGTTATTTCTATGACTACCTATTGTATTCTTTAGTGTACGATACATTTTTTTTACATATTCTGGGAAAAGTTATTTCAGCAGCATTCTGTTTCTTTAAAAGAGCAACACTTTTAATTTAAAAAATATGTATTGTCTTATGATTTTTTCATGTTATTGTTCACGGAAAAAGTTAGCACTAGTAGACAAAATATCTAATATGCTTTATATTTCAAAAGCTTACGACTTAGAAAGTTATTAAATTTTGGCGCTATTTGATCTAAAGATCAAGATTTCGAATGCAAAAGCGAGTATTTCATCATAAATTAACATTTTTTCAAGTTAGGGTATCTTTTAGGCAGTTCGTGATATCTTCCTCTATTACAAGGTAAATGAGCTGTAATAAATAAGAAAATTTAATGCTTTATCTCTATTAGTTCTAAAGATTTACGATTTTGAAAGAAACCTTATTTTGGCCTACTGCACGTCATCGGCTTCATTCCCTTTTTAAATCCCGTTTGCTACACAGTAGTTGTAATTGACTTTTGGGAATATAAGAGATGAAGCTTTAGTTAATTTAAGTGGCTTTAAGAGCATTGGATTATGGCCATTCAATGAAAATGCTATAGATTATGATATATTCACTTAAAAAAAGTATAAGAAATCTATAAGAACAATAAAAATAGCTCTTTGAAGGTTTGTTCGAGTATTGGATAAGATTAAAATAAAATGTGAGTGTAAATTTGAATAGGATAGAGAAAAATGATGAAGAATTAGCTTCTACAAAGTCAGAAGAAACTCTTGGTGCCTTATTTACATCGTAAGTTAGAAAACAACAGTGGTTACATTAATTTTATTTTTTTACTTTTTTTATTTATGTATTCCTTTTGGTAAGAGAATCAATTATTGTACTTTAATCGTATTTTTACTTTTAACACATATTGATTTATTTTTCAATTTCATGTTTTCTATGAATTTTATTAAAACAGTTTGATTTTTATCATACACTTTGATGAACTTTTTATGTGACAAAATTTTTAGCTAGAATTCAATTTTTTTGACCAACTTACTTTTGAATTACTTAAAAAACCCTTAAAATTTAGTAATGGTCTAATTTTTTTGTAAGAATAACAGTTTAAGATGTTTTTCGTAATGTAACTTTAAAACTAATTATTCTTCAAGCACGGAGGTAGTTCTCATCGACCAAGAAATTCCACTTGTACCGGTGATAGAAAGATCACACATTATTCGTTCTCTTATTAGTTATAGTAAGACAATTAAGGATAAAAATAAATATTCAGAGATGGCACAAATACCTTTAATTGACGATGATACAGTATATAATTAGGAGTCTAGTCGCAGTTTCACCGTATCAGAAGATGTTGAAATAGAGTATGTTAATTTTATTAAAGAACAAAATATAAATGTGTATCAATCAAGTGGCTCGACGAATAATTTAAATGAAATCAATGAAGAATCAGTTTTTAAATGAACTACAAGTAGATATATATATATATATATATATTTATATATACTAGTGGTGCTTCGCCCCCTGCGCGCTCTGTGTGCCAACCCCCCACTAACCAATTAATTCTACTAACTTTTTTTTTTCAACCCGAATAAAAATAATTAATTAATGGGATTTTATAAGAAAGATTTTTTTTAATTTTATTTTTTTTACAATATATAATGCATGGATTTGTTCAAGGAATTTTTTTTTTACATTCATTATATCAACGCTTTTATCTTTACTTTTAGCAAAAAACTTTTGTTTTTCACTGCTTATTTTATTCTGTTATGAACTACTTATATTTTTTTTTTTTATAACTCTTTTTCAATATACATTTTTCGGAACATTTTATATTCGTAGTGTTTATTTTATATTATAATGTTGAAGAGAAAAGGCAACAATTAAAATTCCCCTCAAGTAACAAAAAAAAAAAATTTTCCTTTCTCATCAAAAGAATTTTTAAAATATAAGTTGAATATTGGAGATAAATCTGCGTAATAATATTCTTTCTTTTTTACTTTTAAATGGTAAAATATTTTTGAACACTTTAAAATTTTCTTTTCGTATACAGTATGATAATTGCGTATATGAAAGAAATTTATGACCTACAAAGATTCACAAACAAGGAAACTAATAATCATTTCAAAATAATGAAGTAAATAACAATGATGGAGCAAGGGGGGGCAAAGG
>JAPYYV010006128.1:0-15209 GCA_030522625.1 Copidosoma aretas | reverse complement strand
AGCGAGGGGGGGAAAACGAAATTCAAAATTTAACGCAAAATAAAGAAGATGTATAGGTATTTCGTGAGGGGAGGCGAGGAGGGACCAGGAGGGGTAAGGAGGGGCAAGGGGGCCTAGCACCAACAAAAATCCTTAAAAGTATATAGGAATAATATAGGAAGATAGATATATTGGACATACCACGTCAACCGGGCCACCTAAGTGACCAAAAATCATCGAGACCTAGAAAATTATTCTTGGGCTTAAATTTTGGCTCTATTTATACGCTTCAAAAATTGACCTGGCATTTTGAAAAATTGAAAATGGTGGATCCAATAGGGCCAATAACTTTTAAACAATGAACGAATATTTATTAAAAAAAAAATACAACGATATTCTGCATAAAATTTCAAGTAAGAAATGTCTCCTACAAATTTTTCAATACAATTGCCGTTTTTGAGAAAAAAAATTCATGAATTTTTAAAATTTTCTAGCTTGAAATTCTAGATTTCGGTCTCATATAGGAAGAAATTTACAATTGCTTATTAGACAGACTTGTGAAATACTCTGGTGAAAGGAGATCACTAAAGAAATTCAAAATGGCGGCCAATTTTTCAAAAATAAACGAAATTTAAATGAAAAAAATACTATGATATTTTGCATAAAATTCTAAGAAAAAAATGTCTCTTGCTAATTTTTGAATAAAATTGCTGTTTTTGTGGGAAAAATTTATGAATTATTCAAAATAATCTTGCTTGATGATATCTTAGATATTGATCTTATATAGGAAGAATTTAACAATCGGCAAATCAGGCAAATTTGTGAAATATTCAGGTGTTAGAACGTCACTAGTGACAAATACAATGTCAGAAGTAAAAAAATTAAAATGTCAGTTCCAATATGGCGGCCAACTTTTCAAATCAAAATTTCAAATTTTAAAAAATATCGTAGCATTTTTAACCTCTTTTATAATAGAGCTTATCTCTCTAATCGCAACGATACCCTCGTAACCTCATAGCTAGAAACATAATTGAATCCTAATCAACTTGGAGTTCTTTTAGTATTTCAGTAAAAATATAATATTATGACAGTAATAAGATCAATAAATGAGGATTTACATATTGATTTAAAAGTAAATTGTATTCTATGAATGTTATTCTTAAGGTTTTGAAAAAACTAACAAGCCAGATACGTAATATTATAATATCTGTATTTTTTTATTGCAAAATAATATTATACTTATAATAGTAGGTACAAGCTCTTATAAGATACTGTAATCAATTTATGCTTAGTACTACAACATTTCCAATTTAGAAATACCAATTTGTTTACTTGAACATTGTAAAAATACATAATGTTTACCGTACATATTTTTTTTTTTAATGAGTACACGTAAATTTTCGCGTGGCTCATAATATGGACATACATTATGAACCAGGTGGAGATAGTAAAAACGGGAGTCCCATAATATGTACAAAAAATGACTCGGCTTTTTATTTTCTAAAATTTTTTCTACAACTCTTTTTTATCATTTCTGCTGTAGAAATTTTTTCTCTAGAGTCTAGCGCTTTAAATAGGGCCATAACATTAATATTAATCGTTGTTTCTTTTCAAAATTTATGGATAATTAAAACATCGTCGAGTAACTGGCCCATACTACGTTCCTTCACTTTATAAGCGTGCGAGTGTATTTGGTTTTTGGTTGTAGGCAGTCGAGTTGTATCATATTTTCATTTCATATTAAGCTAGAGCGTACGCTTCTGCCGTTATCTTTTCATAAGTCTTGTCACCAACGGTCTATTTTATTTTTGCGCACCTGTCTATTTATCAAATTAGTTGGACGGGAAAAATAAAAAATTCCAAGTGGATGTAATGGATCGGCTTCGGCTGCATCCGGTTGTTTTCGGCAATATTCGGCGATGTTAGAGAGCTTTTATGAGGTGGGTCGTCTGTAATCGGAATTTATCGTCTGCTTTCAGCCGAGTTTGGCGATATAGTGTCTTTTGGGTGACTTTGGCCATCTTGGTCTATGAAAATAAGCATCGGGTCGAAATTTCTAGGTTTCTGAAGGAACTAGGGGTGGGTCGAAAAATCCTAAAATATTTCTAAGTTTTTGAAAATAAATTTCTATGATTTTGAGGGGTGGTCGAGAAATCCTCAAAATTTTCTAAGTTCTTAAGGAGGGGCAAGAGGGAGTAAGAGGGCTGAAGGGGACTAAGGGGGGTCAACGAAAAATTGGAAAAATGATTATCATGTGAAATGACGGAGAAAACGTTCGATTTAGTAAGGGGGGCGAGGGGGGTCGAGGAGGGCGAAGTATTTTTAGTCCTTGTCACCAAATATATATAGTAAGATATATATATGTTTGTATGTGTGAGGTAGTGTGTACGTGTGAGTGTGTGTTTGTGCGTATGTATATAATCAGTAATACCTCATCATTTCCCTGACAGATTTTTCATACATTTTGTCATATTTTCTGTTAATGTAAACCTTTTGGTTCTACTTTACAGTTTAATTTTGTGGAAAATTCAATGTCTCAGATTATAATATCAGATAAATATTATTTCAAAAGTCTAAATCAGATAAAGCGCTTGAAAAAAAGATTTAAGGAATCTTTGTGAAAATAAATTGGTTGCTTTTTTTTGTAATTATATGAAACAATGACATTTTTGTACACAGGTGTAAGAACTAATCAAAGTTGGAATGTTTGCCAGTCAGCAGTTTCTCTTCTCGATGCAAATGTACAGCAATGCATTTGTGCGCTAGAAGCACACGGTCTGTTGAATGTGCAGTCCATAAGTTTTTTAAACAAGAGCATAGGAGGAAGTTTGAAAAAATAAGGGCAGTCGATCCAAAATTTTTTTCTAGATCGTTGGCAGGACTCTTGAGTATGGCTGCACCGACGATCTTCGCCATTCACGCTTGCAGCGCAAAATGTGATAAATTAATGAAACAAGCTAATAATTTTTTGCACTTTCAACAGACTGTGTACTTCTAGCAGAAAAATACAAAAAATAGTAATATTTATTATTTTAAGACAATGATCTCTGTTCCTTCTATGAGCTTTATGCAACTTATTTCTGATGACAAAAGGTATGGATTTTGCGCAAGATGTACAAACTGATATTTAGTATTTTATAACATACGTAATAATACAAAAATATCTTGAAGATCGTGCTGTGCCTAAGTTTCTTTGTGGTTAATATAAGATAATTTTCACGTTTTCTAATGCATAAAAAACATGCTGCAATCGTCCACGATTAGCATAACTTAGTCGTATGATTCACATAACATATATAATAATTAAATTAATTATTAGTCAAAATATCGTATAATAGTAAAATTATTAAGTTTCAAAGTGACGTATATCCTAAGTTAAGAGAGTAAGGTTGAACCAAGTTTCATGTGGAAACATGGACTTGAACTACAATATTTAAAAACTTTCTTAGATCGCAGTTATTTAATAATCTAAAAACACTAAATTTTAGGTCGATTTACAGTTTTTCTTTAATAAAGATACGGTTTTCTGTACACGATATAGTTTATTAAAATCTTTTATTGTTGTTGTTTTTAAAAAAAAGTTATTTAAACATTTGTCGTAAAACATCGTAAGACTAAAAAAAAATGATAAATATTAGGATTAAGTGTCTAATTTTTCAAGTGAATAAAAATATTTTCTGTCAGACGTAAAGTTGCAGATTAAAAGAACTGTTAAGAAATTTGTTTGCATTATGTGCACAAAAAAAGCATATTACATTGACAATCTTCTTGAGTTTAGAGGTTACGTTGAGGTTATATCTATAAACTTGTGTAAATCAAAATAGTTTCATATTTTTCGCAAAAACATTGCATAATTAGGTAATTTTTTATGAACCTTTTTTATATTTAGTTACGGAACTCAATAGCTTTACGCGTCGTTGTACGAAAAATAAAATTTTTGACAACTGTCCTAGTGTAAAAAAATTTTTTCCAACTGTTTCCATAGATTTCCCCTATTTTTTATCTAATTACTTTCCATCTAAAAAAATTATAAGGTTATCTTATCTCCTTCAAGAGTTATTCGTTATTAAAAAAAAATGAGAAATTCGATGCTGTGCGGTGTACAGGTTCCAAATTAGGGACTTTCCAGACCTCAAATAGGTAAAAAAAAATGCGTAGACTACTAAAGTTCAGGATAAGTACTATAAACCTTCTTCCGATGCTCCGAAGTAAGCTTACAAGCCTGAAGAAAAAGAACTGGTAAGAAAGTGGCAGTACATAAAGCTGCAGGTATAGTTAATAATGCTCTGAGTGCACTGAAAATAGCACCCAACATACTAGAACGTGACAATCAACAAATCACTCGCAAGACAACGGGACAAAGAGAATGAAAGCAGAATTCTAATTAGAGTGTTGAAAACAGTAAATACTAAAAAGGCAAGAAAAGAAACAATTGCATTTTTTGCAAGCAACAGGCTATTAGCGACAAAAATGCTACGGGGCTATCTTTTGTTGGAAATGCGGGAAAATGTTAGATAAAAATAGGAATGGTCAAGAGTATTGAAAAACCAGGCCCGAAATCTCCTATACAGGAGTTCTTGCTACTCCATGCAAATTCCAAAAGACTTGTTGAAGATTAGTATCAATATAATCCATTTTTTTGTACAAAGTTTATTTACTATATTTAAAAAGTGTTAAACAGCAAGCGCCAGCTGAATATATTTACTTTATTGATAACAATAAAATGTAATATTTCAGTTTCTTTATTCTCATTATAGCGACTAAAAAATCCCAATATTGCATGTTTAGCAGTAAAAAAAGGATTAATCTAGTTCTTAAGTACATGGTAACATTTAAGAAAAACGGTATTGCTCGGTTCAAAAGAATTTATTTACAACGCCAATAATAATGATAATGTGCAAAATCTCCTATGTTTTGAAGCATATGGAAAGGGCAGCAGTTATCAGGAAATAGCGGCTAGTTTTCGATAGAAAATGGACAGTTGAACACAGACTAAAGTGCTCTGTGGCTGACCTGTAGTGCTAATTGAGTGCTAAAAGTGTTATCATTATCTAATGAACCACGGCCATTCCCTAACTTAGATATAATGGAATGAGAGTATCATTCCGAGTATAAGCCCTTGTTGATAGCGGTGCAATACACTGCTACCTAGGTGTAAATTCTCAAAAGAATTACGTAAGTTTGACCTACGAAAAACCACTATTGCCGTAGCTAACTCCTAAATCTGTACAAGATACTATAACAGTCAAAATTGAAAATGGCAGAAAACCTATCCCTCTTAGTTTGGGCTTATAAATAGTTTCAAGTATAAGGCTGTCTTATGAATTGATGTCCTGGGCCAGTTAAGGATCTACATGGCTCACAGTAAAGAATCGTGAAGTCAAGATCAGACATCGTGGGAAAAGTTTTATCCCATAGGCTCCGACTATGTTTGTTATTTAACTGTAGCAGCCATAGGAGGCTTGAAAATCGGGACCCCTACTAAGAACAAAAGAATAGCTAAACTATTAGATAATTGATTGCCACTGCGTCTCAAAAGACTAGGAGTCACTTCTGTGGAAAAATATTGTGACAACGTACAAGGCCACGAGCAGATTAAACAAAAGCCACGCTGTTGAAAGACGAGGTTGCTACAGGTTGTATACGATGAGCTTAGGAAGTTACGATGTGAGAATATCACTGAAGATGTGGAAAGCGCATGGTCTAGCTGCGCTTGATTAGCCCCTAAAGCTGATGGAAAATTTTGATTATCATTGGTTAGAAAATGCTAAACTAAATGATAAAGATAAATACTTATCTAATGCATTTTACAGATGACATCTTTAGCTCTCCAAAGCCACTTTTGTTTACAAAATAAATCTAAGCAAGGCTTATCCTCAAATAATAATAGACGATGACAGCAAATAATTAGCAGCGGTCGCAGTATCCTGACACAGTCTTAATATATATACGCATGTCATACGGTCTTTCTAACCCCTATGGAACTTTTCATGCCATTATGGACAAAATCATGAAACCAGAATGGGAACAGTACGTACATACATACATGGATAATATAGTTGTGATGTGTGGTGGCAGGAAATTATCAGGATCAAGAATGATAGCTTACCATCGTGTTGAATATTTTGAACAAAGCCAATTTGTTACTTAATCGTAAAAAGTCGGAGTTTGGATACGTGGAAATTAAATATTTGGTGCACAACATCGATAACTGTAGCCTGTAAATGGACTGAGATGAGCTTCAACCCATTGTTAAATACCCAGCTACATCAAACATAATGCAGTCAGAACGATTTATAGAAATAATAAGTTGGTATTCTGGAGTCACCACCAACGAAGTTGATATCTAGATACATGGGGTAAAAATTATCTGAAGATCAATAAATGGCTTTATCAAACTGGAACAGGCCTGAACCTAAGCCCCAGTGCTTACTAGGCCTAATTTTTTGAGGCGTTTGGTAATGCAAACAGATGCTATTAATTTTGCTATAGCCAGAGTCCAAACTCAAAAACTCAGCGATAAACAGAAGCCAGCACATTATCTTAGTAGAAAGCTGAGTAAATCGGAGCGCAACTATGCAGTTACGCAAAAAGAATGCCTAGCGGTACTTTAATCAATCGATAAGCTCTGAGCACATCTCTGAGGAGAGAAATATTCCGTTTTTACTGACCATAATAGTCTTACATGGGTCAACAAGCTTAAGTACCTGGTAAGTAGATTAGTTTGGTGGAATACAGCGTTACAGGCACACGATTTACCTTTCGCATACCGGAAAGGGCAACTAAACTAAGTCACGGTGCCTCATTTCAAACTCAAGAAGATTAACTAGTGGACATACAGAATATTTACAAAATACACATACCGAGGATCTATGGGATAGAAAACGAGCAAAAGCATAAAAATGCACACAAGTTATCTAATTGGAGGGTATCATAGAGGGAGTCAATATTCCATAAACCAAATACCCTAGCGATCCCTGTACTACCAGATTACGACGCGTGGAAGTTAGTCCTACTAATAAAATTTAGGCCGTAGGTAGTAAGGGAGGCAAACAATAAGCCACACGCAGATCATTTAGGAACTAATATGTCATATTTGCATTTACCGATTTATTGTCACTGGCCTAGCTACGATAATAATGTGGCTTTATATTTTGAATCATCTAAAGTCAAGAGTAAAAAGTATCCCAGCATGCTTTAGTAGTCATGATGGGAGTAACAAACATCGATCAACCGTGGTCTGTAGTGGCTGCTGAAATCGTAGGACCAAACATACTATTCAAAACTGGAAATCGGCATACAATAGTAGTTTTTATCACAAATGTGCATCTCTCCAGGGCAGACCCTGGGCCCAAAGGCACTTGCAAAGCAACGCCCGAGGGACTATTTGGATCCGTCTGGTCGGATACACATAAGTGGTGAATCCTATCTTTTCTACCGTGGGTGACTATGGGTTGCAAAAGTACCCTTGGTAGGAAAAAAAGTTTTTAAGAAATGTGAGGAAGGCGTTTAAAGAATTTATTTCAAACCGATGCAAAAAGCCTCAATATATCATTACGGATACTAAAACAGAATTCCTTAGTAGGAAAAACAAAAGAGTGTGCACATTCACCACTGTTGATTCTACTACTATTTCCCCATATCATACCCAAGCGAACCCTGCAGATAGACTAATTGAAACCCTTAACCGGATAATAAATTATGTCTTTCAGTAACACCTTAAGATATAGCACGTTTTCTATAAATTTGGATTAACAATAAAAACAATAAAAAATCTTACAACCACAATGACACCTGCGTTCTTAAAAATCGGCAAAAATGTGCTACTCGTACAATAAAAACGGGAAACAGTGGCAAACGGGGCTAAGTAAAGGTTAAGGGGATAACACTTACCGGGCTCCGCAAGCACTAAAAAATTTAATCCATTTGATTAAACAGTTAACTTGCTTATAAGTTGGAAAATCTTAGGCACAGAAAGTACAAGTCGCTGTATAAAAGAATTGAAAAGCAACGTGAGGAAGGAGTAAAAGCGATGCAAATATAACACCAATATCAATGGAATTATTTCCTTTTTTGCATGGAATAACATAACTTATTTTTACTTATATTTTTAAAGTGAGAACTTCCTTATGCACGCCTTGGTTCAGGACCAAAACAGCAGGAACGTACGCACACACATTTAGGTATACATGAGCTTGGTGACGCACGGGTCTCCCCGGTCGCCTTCGGATTTCGCCACATATCTATGAATACTGAAAGTATAACAATTATTACAGTGTAAGTAGTGTATGCTTCATGTATTGTATGTACACGTCTGTATACATACGAACTTACGTAGTATATGTGAGTAGCTTATGTTTCCGAGTGTGCATGTACTTTGTTAGTGTACGCGTATGTGTATACATATAATGCACACATACTACATCATATTTTTATACTAATAAAGTAGACAATCGCCAAAAATTTTTTGAATGCACGGCAGATCCATGCAGAAAGCTGATATCTAACGGGTTTTAATGATATTACGGAACCTCCAAATATTATAAAATAGGCTTTATCTTGAAAAGGAAGCCAGATGGACAAAAAACAACAATTTTTACAAGTGTCCTTAAGGGAAAAAAAAATCATTGCAGTGCACAAATGAAGAGGTGTTTAATTATGTAAAAACGTATCTAATAGTTTTAGTAATTTAGATTTATCTTTATAAAATTGAAGGGTAAAATTTTGCGAAAAATTATATCATGTTTAGTGAAGAATGACGAAGATATACAAATGAAGAGAGCTAATATTCAACAGGTTTTAATGATATTACGCAACCTCCAAATATTAAAAATAGGCTATATCGTGACAAGGAAGCAAGATAGCCAAAAAACAACAATTTTCACAAGTTTGCTAATGGGAAAAAAAACATCGCAGTGCACAGATAAAAAAGGTGTTAAATCATGTGAGAACGTAGCCATAAATTTCACTGTTTTGGACGTATCTTTATGAAATCAAAGGGTAAAAATTTGCAAAAAATTATATCATGTTTAGTAAAGAATGACGAAAATATACAAATAATTTTCCATTCTCTTGCGTACAAGTAACCTTCATATATTAAAAAAACGCTTTATCTTGAAAAGTAAGCCGGATATACCAAAAATAACGATTTTTCGTGTTTCCTGAAGAGAAAAAACACCAAGGCGGACAAATAAAGAGGTTTTAGTCGACATTACGACGAAACCTTTATCTTCTTAATTTTGGTTACATTGAGGTAAAGTAGTGGTGGAAATTTTCGAAAAAAATCACAGTATATTAAAGATATGAATACGAATACGGAAAAATCATTTTGAAATAATTGTAGATTAACATAACCCATAAAAACAGATAAAATACTATATCATGGCGAAAAGCTAGACAGACAACGAATAAAAATTTTTACAGGTCAATATAAGGGTACATGATCATTAAGGCAGCCCGTTAGAGAGGTTTTTGTCGACAGTACGACATAACCAGAAATTTCTCGATTTCGGGTATATCCTGGTAAAAAAGTAGTAGAAACTTTTGAATAATATATAGCCCGTTATGGTTATGAATACAAACACGTAGAAACTATTTAAAAATAATTTTAGAACAACATAACTATTACAAACAGAAGTGGAAAAATTATTGGAGAAAAATGTTATGCAGCAGCTTTTGGGATAAGTAACCCGTCACCCAGACCAAAGTTACGTTTTTATACGCTATTTCAGAGCTCTTGTGCGCTAGCATAAGTATTCCTTAACTGTAAAGTGGCGTCCTAACTGTTAAGGAATAAGCATGCATTCAAAGCCATATTCCTTAACAGTGAAGACGCTACTTTATAGGTACGTAATACTTTTATCACTGTGTAGCCTTGTCGTCTTTTATGATCTATGTAGTATAGTATATGTACTATAAGTGTGCATGCGTGTATGTGTGTATGACTATAATCATGTATAAATATATATATATATATATATACTATCGAGGATCCGCCCCCTGCGTGCTCCGCGTGCCAACCCCCTAATCAGACAAAAACAAAAAGACTTTATTTATCTAATCTTTGTAGTTTATGTATATATATTTCTGTTTATTTTTTTCATATTTTATGATTATTATTAATTTTTCTTACAACTTTATTATTTTGATGATTATAATTTTTTCAGTTTAGATGTATATTTTTTCTTCAATTAAAAAATTCTTAATTATTATAACATTATCATCAATTTTTCTTACAAGTTTGTCTTAGGTTGAGTGAATCATACTAACTGAAACTTCTTTGCACCTGCTCTCTTGTCATGAATAATGTACAACAAAAAGTAAGTGATTCTCTCTCTTACATTCTTGTATACTTTATGGTGCTTTTGTAAGTACACTATCTTAACGTCGTGTGTACACCTTATTGTTATTCTTTGTGTTCTAGACGGACAAATTGCTGATACTTTTTCCTTTTATACTTTGTTATTGTAAAGAAATTTTTGACTTCACACATAAGGATGGTGTTGGTTGTGCTCTTTATGTAAATTCCGTTTGCCATGACTGTCCCGATTGGCGCATTGTTCTTGCATCCACATGGTAAATGTTTAATAAGAAATTTTAATGAAAAGACCTTTTTGTTATATATTTACTTACATGTTTTGTTATTATTTTACATTGTGCCATGCGATTATTCTATGCACAGTTATAATTTATAGATTTTTGATCCTGGAGAGGCCGTTAGTAAAACGGCGAGATATTGATGTGATTAATAAGCAGTCATGCTCCAATCGCTTAGTTTTTGTTGTATATTAATTTATTCATGTTGCAGGCTGAAACCTGCCCACCTTTTAGCACCTGGCTTTCGCCTAAATTATCCTGTTAGACAACCTAGCTGAGTCCAAGTTTTTTCATTTAATCAGTGTTTTTTATGAAGCTATTCATAATTAACGTTGTTATTATGAACGTTTACAATTAAAAGTTGTGGCGCGACAGTCGATAAAGACAGGTTCAGGCACTGAGGATGACTTTAAGGTGACAAATAGATATTTACGAGTTACAATAGTCCAGTTAATGTATTTATTTGTTACCTTAAAGTCTTCCTCTCTAAGTTACGACTAGCGCTTATGCTTAGATAATTTTTTTTGGATATATTTTAGGTCCTTCTGCACAACGTTTCATTAAAAAATTTTTCAATCTCTTTGTTTCATAAATTTATCTTTAGGTCTTTCTGGAAAACCATGTGTTTAAAAATTTTTCAATTTTTTTTGTATATGATGAATGTATCTCTAAAATTTATTAGGTTTTCAAAAAATTTTATTTTGTACTTATTTAAACCAACAAAAACCATTTCTTAAAATTATGAAATTTTTTCTTTCATTTCTTGCTGTTACCTAATGTCTACCTCCATAATTATTGTGACCAAATCTTTTTTTTTGTTTAAAAAGATGTCTTAAAATGAGTATTACAACCTTTAAATTTATTTACAAGATATTCTTCAAAAACTTAAGAAAACATTTTTGCTTGGATGTCGTAAGCTACATGAAAGTCAAAATTTTCTTACAGTATAATAGATTTTTTCTTACACTTATAAAACTTATCACTTCAACATTGATTTTTCTACCTACTCATCCCTGCACGTTATGGTGACAAATAGATATATATAAATTACAATAATCAAGTAGATGTAATAATTTGTTATCTAAAGTTATCCTTTGTGTTCAACAGTCTCTATGCTTAGTCCGCGGTCCCATGGAGCGCGTAACGCGTGAGCGTAATCACTTGTACCCGTAATAGTGAGAGAGAGTTTAAAAATTCTATCCTCTCATTTCCTCTTACAGCGTTCTCTTAACGGACACCCACTCATTTGTAACTTTATGCTAAAGTATTACAGAAATACTTTATCATACAGCTACAACTGCTCTGAGAGAACGTTGAAACTAGGGCCAACTGTGATCCTGAAGCGTGCATACGTCGTGGCTATAATGCTCTACCACTTTGGGAGAGCAGCTGTTCTAAACGGTAGAGTATCTACACCATCACGCAAGATAACACCTATACCATATAAATAGGCACAGTCAATATCCCAGTAAGTTGGTGGCACTGTTAACACTATTTCGTATCGCTGCTGCAACAAAAGGGAGAGCAGCTCACTCAAGTTGTGAGAGCACTGCTAATCCACAGTATGGTATATCAGCCGTCTTAATTGGTACTTAAGCAGTGCCAAAGTTCTCTCAGTGTGGGTAGGTATCCGTTTTAAGAACGCTGCTCTCTTATTAGCTTAAATGGTTACGCGTTAGGGCCCATTTTCATGCACACTAGAATCCAGCGTCTAGCGCGTCGCGTATTGGTCACGCAACATATTGAGCGTACACTCAACAGTATGCAAGTTACACGCCTAACCGAAATCTTTACTTTTCTGGGTAGGTTCTGAAACATAACCTTGGTTACTTTCCAGTAACTTAAACGTGACATAAGATTTATTTAAGACTTATTTAATTCACCGATTAGTAACTCAGTTGAAATTCGGAACCAACCCTCTACCTACACATCCCTGCACGTTAAGGTGACAAATCGATATATACCAGAGAACATAATTAATTAGATGTATTTATTTGTTATTATAAAGTAATCCTCTGTAAGTTTTGAATAGCCACTAAGCATAGTCTAGCACGTAGCGTATTATTCACGTAACATATTCAACGTGCAAACTAAACAGTGTTTAGCTTACACGCCTTAACATAATCTTAACTTTTCTGGGTATGTTCTGAAACTTAACATCGGTTACTTACCTGTTACTTAAACGAGACATAAGATTTATTAAAGAATTAATAAATTCACCGATAAGTAGCTAAGTTGAATTTTAAAACAAAGTCTCTACCTACCCATCTCTGCACGTTAAGGAGACAAAGAGAAAAATACCAGTTACAATATTCAATTAGATGTCTTTAAATGAGTATCAGAAGCTTCGAAGTCATTTGAGAGATATTCTTTAAAAACTTAAGAAAGAATTGTTGCTCTTATGTCTTAAACTTCATGAAAGTCAAAATTTTCTTACAGTATGAAAGATTTTTCTTACACTTACAAAACTAACCTTTTCAAAAATGATTTTTCTACCTATTCATCCCTGCACGCTCAATAGATATGTATCAATTACAATAATCAGGTATATGTATTTATATGTTATCTTAAAGTTATCCCCAGAATATCTTGCCGTCCAGTGTACAAATTAAACAGTGTCCATTTTACAAGCCTTAGCGAAATGTTGACTTTTCTCGGTATGTTCCGAAACTTAACCTCGGTTACATACCTTTAAGTTAAACGTGACATCAGATTTATTTGAGACTTATACAATTCTCTGATTGATACCTCAGTTGACTTTCGAAACCAACCCGCTACCTACCCATTCCTCCACGTTAAGGTGACAAATAGACATATACCAGTTAAAATAATCAATTAGATGTATTTATTTGTCACCTTATAAACATCTTCTATAAGTGTTGAATAGCCACTATGCCTAGGCCGCAGTCCCGTGAAGCACGTAACGCGTAGGGATAATCTTTCGAGTCCCTAAGAGTTAGAGAGAGGTCAAATACGCGAACCTCTCTCTCCCTTCAATGATCTTAAATGGTTACGCGGTACGCTAACCTTAGATAGGCTTTTTCTGATATATTTCAGGGCCTTCTGCACAACATTGCGTTCAAAAATTTTTTATATTGTTTTTTTATAATTTTACCTTTAGGGCCTTCAGCTCAACTTTGTGTTCAAAAATTATTTTAAGGATTTTTACATAATAATGTATCTCTAAAATTTGATAAGTTGAAAGAAAAAAATTTTTGATTCTTATTTCAACCAATAAAAAGAATTTCTTAAAATTCCTAAATATTTTTTTTTATATTTCTTGCATGAACGTAATGTCCTTCTATACGCGTATTAATTTTATAATTTTAATTTTTTGTATAATGATGTTTTGATATGATTATTCTCATCCTAAAAGTCATATACAATATATTTTACATAACGTTAAGAAAAGACGTTTGCTGCGATTTCCTAATTTTCATAAAAATTTTCAGTTTCTTACAGTATTATACATATTTTCATACACGTATGGAACTAAGCTTTTTGACATTGACTTTTCTACTTTCCGTTCCCTGCACTGACCGAATTATGAATCACCCTTTATTGTCAAGGCTGCATTCACAGAGCGCCCAACGTGTACTCTGCAGAGTATGGGAGACCAACGCCACTTCACGGAGATGTCAATGGGTTAAAACGCTTGGGGTTTAAATTATGTTATTTTTAAAATAATTCGATTTCTTACTATACTATTTACTCGCTACTCCCCGGTCTACGGGGTTAAGAAGCTTGGGATTTAGGTTACTGGGTTTTTGCGGTCTCGCCCGGTAATTAACGAATAAGTATGTAGTATGACAAATGAAGGATTTTTATTCATTATATTATGTTTACAATAATATATTAACATATACTCATACGTGTACTACATATAAATCTAGTATACAATACATTAAATAATTATGATTAGCGAAAGGGGGCGTGGAGGGGCCCATTAAGTATCTGTTTTATCTGCGGTATTCACGTTGGTAACTTTTTTTGTTTTCCGCTATAGTAAGACGAAGTTATTTATTTTTAGAAGTAGTATTAAAACACATATAGTCTGTTTGTATGGGTCTTCTGGTATCTATTTCATGAGCTCTATCACTGACGGTCACGTTGTTTATTTTCTGCCTTAGTAGAGCAATCTTGGTTATTTTTGACGTAGTAGTAGAACATTGTAGTAAAACTAATGATTCTATTTTGACGAATGTAAAGATTAGTTACCTAAAACATAATTGGTTTTCTCCCTTGTCAGAAGTATGTACCATCCACCAGAAAACCTTGTCTATTTACATCATGATCAAAAGTATGATACACGAAAATATATTGCCAGTCGTTTTTTTAATGAAAAAAACATAGTTTCCGATCCAAGCCTATAACTGCTCTGCTGCAGTTTGCTAGACTACGGCGCCATCATAATTTGCACACACCTGTTCCTCTTGCATCATGTGCATGAATCAGTTGCTCTGCCCGATTCCTGTTATCGGATCGTATGTAATCGGAATACTTCGTCTGTTTTCGGCAGAGTTTGGCGAGAATTTGTCTTTCGGGTGACGTCGGCCATCTTCGGCTATTGTTAAAATGCGGGGGAGCAGTAGGGGGGCCAAATATATAAGACTTAAAAAAATTATAAGTATTCG
>JAPYYV010006127.1:0-14644 GCA_030522625.1 Copidosoma aretas | reverse complement strand
GTCGAGGGCCTCTTTGAGCGCACGCGGGTCTGCTTTTTTGCGCTTTTCGCCTTTTTTTTTTTTGGCGAGCCAAGGTCTCTGATTTTGTTGGAGTTAGAAATGATTCGAGTGGAGTGGGTTTTCGCTGATTCTAGAAACTCGGGCATTACGAAGAAGCGTAGCGGGTCATCTTAAAACAGGATTGCTTTTCTCTGCATCACATGAGACATTTTCAAGGTAATCAAGGAACACCCAATAATTACTGGGCCCTAAAGTTGAAAAGAAGCGTTACTCCTGTTTTGATGAAAAAATGGGATTTAAAAGAAAAGTGATGTAAGAACGTAAAAGTTGCTTGCTCGGGTGACTGGCATGGTTTAATCGGTAGCGACGTTGTCCGCTGATGCCATGTCAATAATATTGGGTTCAAGACGCACCAAAACAAATGCGAGGAAATGATGCTATATGCATTTACATACTAAAATCTGGTACTTTATATTTCAGTAAAAGTTCCACAAGTTTATCAAGTACATTTTTTATCTAGGATCTTTGTATCCGGATTGGTTTGATTAAATTTTGATTCTACGATGATTTTGATCTATTATGGTTTGACAAAAAGTCAGGTGAACCCAACGAGTCAGAAGTAGTAAACCAGCCGAAATTCCAAATCGTCGGATTCAGAAACAAACAAGACAAGCAGTCGTCATATAACACGCTCGATTCGCAACATTCACAGTTACAATCGATGCTATTCCCGTGAAACATCATAGTCGACCACCAATCGCAATCCGAATTTCACAACCCTATACCAGCCCCAACGCAACCCGTCGCTGAAAAGTGGGGCCCCCACGTTCACCAATAACCCCCCGAGTACAGCCCCCCCCCCCCCTTTTTATTGCACCTTTCTCTGCATCCCCGAACACACAAACGCGCCGCACTCGGCGGACTACTCGAGAGACGCTCTACCCACTTCATCTCTCCATTATAAAACCAACCGAAGGGCTTATACAGCATCCAAATAAAAGAAACGGACAAAAAAGCCGAACGAACACAGAGACACGGATGATGCATACATGAGCACACGAGCTCGCCCCCGAGGCGCGTCGTCCACTCTAAATTACCCCCAGGGTCATTCGAAACCGAGCGCACGCTCGCCCCGATGCGCAATTCACCAGGTATAACATTCGTACCTTATAAAAATCACGCTCGCGCGCACAGAGATATAATATACTCACTCGTACGGGGCATTCCGCAAAGCGAGCGGGTATGCGTACGGGGGGAGGCCCCCTCCGCGACCCATTGTCGCAGGGGGCAACAGATGCGCCCGCGCGCGCGACGCCTGACTCCGTGACTCCATCTTGAATCATCCCCCCCCCCCCCCCCGGCCGGGTATACATGCACGCGCATAATGCGCGCTGCACCACCGCCGACCTTTTAGCGCTCTAAGCCGGCCCGCCGGCATTCGTCGGCTCGGCTCGCCCGGAAAATCGGCGCTCGCGTCCAGGAAAATGATTCCCCCTCCCTCCGCCGTTTCTTTCGTCCCCCTGCAGACGCTTTTCTCCCCGGGACAGGGGGAAAGAGGACGCCCATGGCTCGAGCATATAGACGCGGGGAGGAAGTTTTTCCCCGCTGATGCCCTTGTTGTCGTTGTTGTTCCACGTGTGCGCGCGATTCGCGCGGGGAGAGATCTTTCCGGCCGATGCGCCCGTTGACGGGCTCGCATTCGTAATCCCTCCCTCTCTCCTCCATTGTGCGTATACGGGCACCCATGCACGCATACAGCCGTGTAACTTCTCTTCTTCCCTCTTGCGTTCGCTTGCGGAGGCTCGCCCAGTGCGGGCTGCGTTATAACAGAGACTTTTCAGCCGTGCGTTTGCCTCCGGGCCTTTGTTGCTCGCAACTTTCTTCGCGATGCGCCACATCAAACGGGGGTAAGTTGATGCATTTTGCCATCACTTTTCCTCCCCGTTCGGGAAAACTATCGCGCGATATCCGCGTATTTAAATTTGAGTTTGGCAATGCTTTTTGAAAAGTTCAGTTCTCTCTTCCAACGCAACATTCCCAAACACCTTGAAGAAAACGAAGCGCTTGCTGCTTTCGACTTTAAAGTAACTTTTGGCAATAATTAATCAATTCCAAACTTGTGTCTAATCCTCAGAATTTCAATAGATTCGAGAAATCCGAGAATCGCAGTGTGAAATTCGTCTGATGAACAAAATTGTACAATGTTATAAAAATATTAAACATTTTTACTGTGATTCCCGTGGCTAGGTGCTTTCTCGAAAAAATGTTTTTCAGAGACATAGAAGAACCATGCTCTATGAACTGCCCAAAATTTATTTTAAGCTGGGCAAAAGTTATTTAAGAGCCCTTAGTCTCCTCCAAGACGTTTGGGAACGTTGCATTGGAAAGGTTTTGCCAGACTTGAATTCAAATGCGCGGGACGTTCCGCCGAAAATCGTAAAGAGTAATCGAGGCCGAGATCCCTTCGACCGCTCGTGTCACAACATTTCAATTTTTTCGTTCGTCCGCAGCAGCAGCGGCGGCGGCTATTCACGCTCAGAGTAACCCGCCGCCGAGCGTGCATTATGGCAGAGAGCGCGCCTGACGCTGCGGCACGTCCATTTTCCATGATCGCCGGGAACGAGATCCGAAAGCACTCACTCACGGGTCTGGGCAGGCAGAAATAGGATTTCTGCTGACCTGACTTTACAAGCACCCTCTCTCTCTCTCTCTCTCTCTCCGTCTGCGGCCCGTATACCCGCCAAAGTATAGGTCCAATCAAAGCCCCCGTGGCTACGGTACAGGTATACTCGCGCAGAGAGAGGGACACGAGCGAGATTTTCGCGGCGGACTTCCTCCCTCGCCGCCGCGCACGTCTCGTGCGGCCACTTTCCCTCCCATAAACGCGCCTACCGCGTAAACAAGACCGTATACCGCGGCGACCTCAAAGGGAGGAGAAAAACAGGCAGGACTTTTTTCTTTTTTTTTCCTCCCTCCGCGCCGATGGTAAAACTCTCGGCCTCGACGGGGAGAAAAAACGGGGGGGGGAGCAGATAAAAAAAAGAGAAAGGGAACACAAGAAGAAGAAGAAGAAGAAGAGCGCGCCCCGATATCGGTGGAAAACAAAAGTTTGGAAACCGGAATTTCTCCGCGCTCGTGGATTTTGTGTGTAATTTCTGCAGCAGGGCACATAGTAGGGATGACGGAGCGCAGCGGGGAAAGGTGAACCCGATACCCGGCTCGAATATGTATATTCAGCGGAGCGTGCGGGCCTCTAGCGTTTTGGCTTCTCCGGCGCAACGCGTCGGGAAGATTGTCCGAGCAACTGTCCGCAAGAAACTCCGAGGAGCCTTTTCCGCTCGCTATTATTCACGGTCCGGCTTCTCCTCCCCATGCAACTCTCTCCGCGTGTGTGTCTTCTACTTTGGAGGCTGGGGTTCGGTGCAAAGCGGCACGGGGGTCGGAGTTGCGTTTTTCCGTCGACTTACCGATGCTCGTTCTGATCAGTGAGGGTAAGTTCGGAATCGGTGTTTATTAGGCACGATCGTTTCACGGTGTGCCGCATGTTTTTACCGGAGTAAAATTCACCATCGCGGGATACACCGGGGGATCTCCATCACTACAATGAATAATGGAATCAAGCTAGCGGGGTTTTACTTATCTGACTCGAAAGTCTGTTCAAAAAATTAATTAAAATCAAATCAGTAACTCAAATAACATTTGCTCGGATAATTATTGAGAAATTCTGAAAATAATTGGCATTCTATTGGTGTTGATACGATTTTAGAAAATTCATTAATAAATGTGCCAAAGTTCAATTTGGATAAGTAGGATGGATAATAGATGAATGAAATTTTTGTTTATAATCACGTAAAGAATAAAAATAAAAATTTTTTAATTTATTTGTTTATTTTTAATTTAACCATGAGCATACCAAAATAATTATTTTGTACGACAACATAATCAATTTTTGAAAGATTTATCCAAAGTTGCGTGTCCACGACAAAAATGATTTTGGCACTCAAGTTACGAGCACAGTTATTTGAAAGCACGCCAAGCCATCGTCCTGCAATAACTTTTGGAACAGGATAGCATTGAAGAAATGGTTCGGATGAAAATCGATCGAAGATACTTGAAAAATAAACATGGGACGCCAAAATGAAAATATTATCTCCCTCCGATTTCTGTGTATCCAAAATATCATCGCCCTTACATATCCGCTCATTCGAGGGTTCCGTCTATGAAAAGCAGGAAAAAAAAAGTAAAAATAGAGCATCGAACGAATAATGCAGGAATAAGCACACGGCCGTACAATGGGGGGAAAAAAGAGAGAAGAGGGGCAGAGCCGGGGAGGAGGAAATGAGATTCGAGTCGCTTTGTCAAGAAGGCAAATGCGCCTAAACGGCCGTAAACGTGGGAGCAAGGAGCAAGAGAGCGCGCCGGGGGTATCGGCAAACGCACGATTGTGTTATTTACTGCAACAGCAGCAGAAGGGCTCGTCATATCCATATTGTCAGCAGCCACTCGTCGTATTTTATACGCTCCTCTGAGACGACGCGCGCAATGGCCGATGTGTTGTTTTAGGCTGACCGAAGTTTCGGCGAACGAAGCGGAGCGATGCGAAAGTCGCTAAATCAAAACTTTCGCGGAGGGAGGGAGGAGCTTGAGATATCATTGTTTTATTGAACTTTGCAAACTCTTTTTCTGGCTTTTGAGAGTGAATGTAGTATACTTTTTCAAATGGTGCAATGATAACAATCAAACAATGCGAAACTATCGGGAAAAAGTTTACTGCCCGATTCAAAAATCCAACCCCTGCGTCCCGAATACCGTATCATCATCCACACTAAGATAATATCATTTGCACCCCTAACGTGTTTATTCAGACTCCTAAGTTCCGTAATCGCGAGCAGTGATGAAGTTAGAATGCACACAGGCTCGATTTAAGCCGAGCAAGTAAGTACACCCGATTGCGATTCAAGAGTTGCGATTCGTGTATCCCCGACGCCAGATTATGGCCCCAGCACGCGCGCAGCCGAGATCCGATTACGGCGTGTATATAGCGCGCTCGATCGCTCGGTCAAACGCGAATTCACGGCCGGGGCTCGCCGGAGCGTCATCACCACTCGGCCGCAAACGAAATTCGCCCCTCGTTCTTTCGCCTTTGAAATCGATTCTTTTGGCCTTCATTGAGACTCAAAGATATTCATGCAGTGTTACGGATCGAGAGTTTTTTTTTCGAGTAAACGGTACAGTTTTTTATTTTACGTTTCGGTATTAGAAATTGCAAATCAAACTTTGCTCATATGATGTAATCATCGAGCACAGCGGATATGAGTGCAGAGAAACAGGCTCGTAATCCAGCGGTACTGAATTCAAGTCTCGATCGATTGCTACCGTGGCAGGTGATGGGACTGATTCTGAAATCGGGCAGTGAGAATAATTCGATAAGTAATAATAACTATTCCGTGGGAATAATGCTCGCTGGAATTGTTTTTTATTCATTCATTCTCGTTGGATTTTAATTTCGTAACAGATTTATCGAAGGAAGAAATAAAGGGCATCAAGCTTAATAGCACACGCCTCGATCAATATCAAAACACGACGTTCCCAAAATCATTGCAAAGCGGCTTACTTTTCACGCGCAACAGTGCCGTGCGGAAAAAAATCACCCGTCAACCAACGGACGAACTCTCCCGGCTCAACCCTCGCGTCGATAACTCTTCCAAATCTCTTTTGCACCCGGACCGTCCTAATCGCGTCATTAAGAGGCTCCTCTGGCCCAAGAAGCTGCAGCGGAGAAAAAAAGCGAGCCTCGCTGCTCGCTCCTGCCGCAACAGGATCACGCGTCGTGCGAACGGAAAAACAACTACGTACAGCTCTCGCGCGAGCGGCAGCAGCGCCATTCGCTGTTCATCATGCAAAAACACGAGCGTACGAGGTGCAAAGGGTGGGCCGCGGCGCGCCTGTCGACGGGCGGTCAATTGCAGGCCCGCAGCAGCGCGCGATCGATACGAGGGGATAAGGCGCGGAGAGTGGACCCCAAAGGACCGGAACTCGGGGATCATCGGGGCGCGGGGGTGTACACGCCGCGACGCTCGGGCGTTGGTGGAGCGAGGGACGGCGGCGGCGGGGCGAGAAAGCCCGTCCTTTCCTCGGCCCAGGTAAGCCGGCTCTCCTGCCCCCTTCTCGCGTCCCGTGCGACGCCGCTATCGGCTTTTCCAGGGACGGCTCTGGCAGAAAGTGAGAGAGAGGGGGGAGAGAAGCGCCCGATGGTCGGAGGCGGGTGTATTGCATCCAACGAGGCCCCCTGCTTCCCCCCCCCCCCCCTCGTTGCCCGATGTTAGGCTCGTGCAGCTCCTGCGTATAAGCCGGGGTAGCCCGGCTCCCTCCGCCCTTCGCTGCACCGAGCCAGCGCGAACTGTCCCCGAGACCCGTGCACGCTCGATCGGCCAGCCCTCGCGGCTAGCCGGGCTTTTCTCTCGCACGAGCTCTCCGTTGCTTTTTTGCGCGCGTCGTGCACGGGTTATTGGCTATGCACGATTTAACGAACTGGATTCGCACGGGGGATGATTCGGCGGGCTAATTGGCGGGTCCCGATATTCAAATTCGGCAGATTTGAATTTGAGGGAGCCAACGTTCGGCCGATTGAGATTCGAGCGCGAGGAGCGCTGGGTGCGATCCGTATAGGGAGCGCTTTTACATTACTTGGACAGAGTTTTCGGAACAGCGAACGACGCTGCAGCAACAGTCGGCCGTTGACTGGCTGCGTTCGGTGAAAAAATGAGCCGCGGCCTGGATAATGGGTGGATATTCGTGCCGTGTTGACGGAGAGCTCGGCTTAATCGAGATAAAAGGTACGAAAACATCGCGACGCGTTCCAAGAACTGCATCATCGTCGAACCGAACGCATTAGTACCAAGTTACTCCATACGTTGTACGGAGCTGTGTATATATATATATAGCTGGGAGTCGGTCTTTATCCTCGCGACTGCATGAAAGGGACTTTGTATCCATTTCCCACATCGAAGATAAATCTGTGGACTGTGTGCACAAACGGAGGGAAAACAGTTGAAGGAAGAAGCCCACTTCGGCCAGGTTTTTATTTATTCTTCGGGCCCAAAAAGACCTTTCAACGTCAACGTCGTGGACTCCAGTATCCCGCGAGATCTACTAGTTTTCTTGCCCCTCCGGCTCCCTGCGCTATCTCAGCGCTTTCCCAACGCTCGCATTGTGCTACTGTGAACGAAATTATTCGCTTTTTGGGGAATCCGTAATCGTGCGGTTGAACGACTGAAGACTGTCGATTGGATTCGAAGGGACTTTTTATTTCGGCTACACCGGCAAACTCAGTAGTCGGAACAGCATATATGTAGCCATGTATATGTGTGAGAGTATAATATGCATAACAACATCATTAACATTTCATACGTTATGACCGTCAGTCTTCTAGGATCGGCACAATTTTTTTTGTCCATTTCGAACCCTCTGTTGGAAAAATGAAATAAATGAATTCGTCAATGTACTACAGCTCTGAGAGTTGAAACAGAACTTTAAAGTTTTGATTTCCCAAAAAGCTGCAGAAAAATTTTCAGAGTTATGTAAGGAGCCATCGATGCGAACATTCGTTCACGCGAAACAAATCAATCGTTCACGCACATCAGTCAAAACTCATGCGCAACGAAAGCGAGAAAGGGGGGGGGGGGGGAGAAAGAAAAGGAGGAAAAAAAAGAGCGAGACAGGCTCGTTGAAAACAGTTAAACAACGCATGCCTAAACAAACACAGTGCATCCGAGAGTAGCTATTAGTAGACAACAATGCCCGCGGCAAAAAGCTCAGGCGGACGGAGAGGGAGAAGTTGCATTATGGGCATCGGATAATGAAAAGGAAGCGACTGCGGAATCCACCGCAGCAGAAGAGCCGAGATGGATGGATATAGCCCGGCGGCGTCGTGGAGTCAGTCTGAAGCCCCCCGGCTTATCCTCCATTACGCGGCGAGACTTTGGCGCTGCAGAGACTCCCTGGGCCCCGTTTTTCCATTCAGTCGGTGCTACGGCATATCTTTGCCCCCCCCCCCCCCTCCCTCCTCACCTTTTTCGGACCCAATAGTTCGCGAGCAGTCAGGCGCATGATAGCCCCATGGGATTACTGCGACTTCGTTTTTCTTTCGCCTCGTCGTCTTCAGCGCGTCAGCTGTTCGGAGGGAAAAAGAGCTTTTCGCTGTGCGCCGGGGAAAGGAAGGAATGTCAACCCAATTTTGCAAAATCTTGTGCCTTTGGAGATCGGGAAAGGACGGAAGGAAGGAAGTCGAGAGGGGGAGGGAGAAATAAGTGCGAGGCTTAACGAGGCGGCGAAGAGGTATGTGGCCGCGCGTGAAAGGCAGAAAAGGGGCGTCGAGGGGCGTCGAGGCGTCTAGACACACTGCGCACGGCTTACAAAAATGGGGCGAAAACATTCGATTTCAGCTCTGCGCTAACCTTTTTTGCAAGTCGGAAATGCGTGGAGGGACCGCTTTTAATCCGAAGATGAAAGTATTCTATTTTTGTTTTAGCGTTTGAAGTGGCGCTGTTATTCTTCCGGAGATTATTTTAAAATTGAGTCTTGCACTATGGCGAGCCAATTACGAGACACTCGACTTACTCCTTATGAATAGGCCACGTTGCTCGGTAATATCATTATTTAGAGTAAAACTTTTTCTAGGAGTCTTAAAAACGTCGTTGAGGCATTTTTCAACGAGATTTCTCTGTGTCCACTATTAGCCGAAAAAGCCATGTTTCATAAAGAACAACTATAAATATACAACAGATGAAAACGATAACTATGATTATAAATGACGCATGCAATCTTAAAGGTACCCGATTGGTTGTGGTTAAATCACGTCCCAAATTAGGGCTTCGTCAGGGCGAGACAATACGAGATTTTGAAGAATGTCGTCTTGGTCTGGGAAAATATCATAGTTTTAAATATCGTATTTTCTTGTCTTGGCCTTTCATAGAGAATCTCGGACTTATCTTGAATAGTCTTGACTTTTCCTCGGAAAATTCTTCATAAGTATTAAGTACTCTCAAATAAATGTACCTAGACTGAACAAAACTACAAAGAAGTATTTTCAATAAAATGGGGGGCATTTGATAAAACAATGTATGTATAATTATTAATTAAGCAATTTATTCGCAGTTATCCATTCACTGCATTTAAAAATGCGTAATTTTAACACCTTTTAAAATTTTAAAGATTATATTATGTACTTTACAAAAAATAGCATAAAATTAATAAAAAAATTCTCTGTGGTGCATTTATTACTCTACAATAAGTCAAAAATACAATTGAATAATAGAAAACATAATTTAATCCTACAAAGAAATTTTGCAAATCGCCGGTTTAAGAGAAATTTGCATCCACTAACTAATAAATAACATCATACGAATCGACTAACCATTTAATGAATGAGAGCTAGGAATTGTAGCAAGAACATTTTTTGCCATTTTAGATAGTGCACTACGTCCTATAACTATAGGCACTTGGCACTTCGGGAATAAATCAGCGCTGCTTTCCGAATTAATTGTGAAATGGGTCATTTCAGGAAAAACGGTGTATTTTGGTGTGTAAAGTAAAATTTTCAAAATTTAGTATTCAGAATTTTTTAATTGTATTTTCCATATTATGTGAGGTACAAAGTAGCTGAAAACTTTTGGGCCCGGTATTATTGTTATTTTGAGAAAACACATGTTAATGTGATTTTTCAGAAAATTCAAAAAAACATTACGGTAATCACAGGTCTGCAATTACCGTAATGGTACTTTTTTGGCAATTCTAAACCCCCAAATCGGAATTTTTTAACGAAATTTAGTTTAGTACACGTGCACACCTGACGCCTTCATTCACTGTAGTCATCTGATTGATAATTTTAAATACCTTGAGAGTTAAGGGCGTAACGGCGCTTATTTTAGTCAGCAGAACTCTATATATTGACGACGGCACTACGAGAAGCTGCATTTAAATTTCTACTATTTCTAGTCGAAGAAAATTGGTTGGTATGTTTGTTTGCCCTACTCTAAAAAATGGTAAAATCCAATTGTCAAAGAATGGACCACTTGGCCCTACGGCACGAGTTCCGTTTCTGTGGGCACAGTACCGACAGAGTATAGTACAGAAGCACCTTGCGAGTGTGTGGCTAGTGGTGTGCCCACGAAAACAGAACTCTCCCCGGCCCTATTATGACATTTGTCTCGCACAATTTAAAAGTGCCAAAACTACGCTTCACGATTGGAACGCCTTGTAGGGCACACTTTCAAAATTTTTTCGTATCGTCCTAACGTCTAGAAAGGATGCTCGAAGGTTTAGATTTTTGGAAAGTACGGCCTTAAAAAATTAAAAAATTAAGACATACGCAGTATAACTTGCTAAAAATGAAATGCTTAAATGCTTCGGATTACGACAATGACAATGGGCCTGTTTTTTCCATCCTACGTCCACAACAAATATTTTGTCAAAAGAGCTAGCTAGAGAAAATTAGTTCACACTGTTTGAAAAAAGTTTTGACTCAAAATAATAAAATGTGTTGCTTATAAACATAGACGTAGCACGTCATAAGAAACTATTCTGTTAAGTGAGGCAATGATGTTAATTGGTTGTCAATTATTCGTTAATGTTTATTAATTTATTTATGTGTACATTATAGAATGAAATAACTAAATACAAAGACCGGAAGGAGAGCTCATATGATACTCCCAATTTTCACCACTATCTGATATCCCTTGTCCACATCATTGTCTGCATGCATGTCTTACAGCTGTTTCACCTTTTCTTTAGCTTCCTTTTTTAATCAACAAATTTCATAAATTTATCACTTCCGATCGTATTATAATGATATTCTATCACGATCGCTCGACTGTCATGAAAAACCGTTCGAAACTCTACAACTTCAAGTGCACCCTCTTTCGTTCAGCACGCACGTTGCCTCCAACAACCCACGCGTAACGGCACAATCACGGCATATTCTACAAACAAACATCGACGGTGTACAATATACCGTTGCGTAATAAACATCCGGCAAGTGGGTATCAACGTCCCCGAAAACCTGCAGCGAGTGAAAAAAAGTCCTTTGCCCCAGCTCGCTCGCGCACCTCAGCCCCACTCGAAAGAGCCAAAGAAAGCTCCTCGAAGAAGTTCCCACCGAGGCTGGCTCTTTCGCGGAGCCACTCTCGGTTTTTTTTCCTCCTCGGCCTCTTTCTCCCCGCGTTTATTGTTATTCTCATTTCTTTAACGAACGAACGAGAGCGAGAGTGCCGCGAGACGAGGTGAATGGCGAAGAAAGAGAGGGGAACGGAGTTCAAGACGTGGGTAACCGGAGACCGGATGTATCCGCCCAGGATGGATGCCTTCGGGGGCCAAGGTAGCTCTGGCCGCAGCCTCGCTGTGAGGCACTAGCTGCAGAGCCAACGGAGTCTGAAGCTCCCCCATTGACCCTGCGCGAGGAGTCTCTGATTTCTGGGCGCGCGAGCGCTCCTCTAATATACTTGTCACCCCCTTGTACACGGGAGAGCACGAGGACCGCCTCCTCCTCGTGCTGTTTCGTCTTCTCCTCCTCCGGCTTTGCCGAGTGCGCCCACCGGCTGTGCGGTGCCGCCAAACGATGGAGCACTCCTTGTATTTTTGCCCCGCGTCCTCTCCGACATTCTCATGGACGGTTTTCTGCGTCTTATTCTGGTTCTTGGCTCCGTTTCATCTTCTTTTTTGTTCTCGCTTTGTGCCTCGGATGCTCGTTAAGCCGGTGGATTACGCCTGCTTGCAGGATTAAGGTTTCAACGGTACAAATTCCTCAATAATAATGGTCTGTTGTTGCAGAGTGTTTTTCAATAAAATTTATATCATCAATTTCAGTTCAAAATCGGACAAAGACATTTTTGGCTTGTACATTGTTTTACGATTATTTTCGGAAACTTCTGTTTTCCGTTTTCTGGCGACACATGAATCCATACACAGCTGGCGGTGCTTTGATCCATTGATCCATACTCATCAACAGTTGTTGAGCGGACGTATCATTATGCGTACATTTTTCAGTGATACAATAGGCATAAATCACGATTTTCTTGTACAAAAATTAATGATGATTCACATTCGGTAGTGCAAATCATTAAAAGTTGCTAAAAAATGGTCAAACTCCCGAAATTCCCACGTTTTGAGTCGACAATGGCTCGTCAAACGACTATGGTCCTGCAAGCATAACCCACCCCGCGAGTGCCACACTCCTTGGCCTCGAACGTCTTGGCCTCGACCGAAACGTCTTGGCTTCTTTTCTTCGCTACCCGCTCCCGTTTAGCCTATGTATGGAGAACGAGGGCCAAAGTTCGTTACGACTCGTTTTCGGGGACTTCCCATTTTTTTCATCAACCCGTTCTCCCAAAGCAATGCGTGCGATGACACGGCAACCAGGCTTATTTCAATAACATTGAACTTCCTGCCGACTAACGGACATTTGGCGTGCCAGCAGCAACGGCGGCAGTCCTCTTTTTCTATCTCGGTGTCATCGTAAGCGTCGATTTTTATCCCGCGACAGCTGTCGCATCATGAATGAATTTACCGGAGCATCGTTGTACCTTTGGGGCGTGAATTCGATATTTTTTAAGCTTCTTGTCTTCTGCACACGCGTGCCGTTTTTATAGGGAAATTTGGAGAGTATAGTGGGGTGATGATTTTTATGTGCTGCGATCGAGTGAAGAAAGCGGATGCATCCGGGGATACCACAAGGTCGTGCAAGTCTCAAGGGTGTTATTCGTTTTTAATGATTTAAATGTCAATAATTCGATTCAAAATCTTTTAAAATTCTTTAAAAATAATATTTCAAATTTTAATTATTGAATTAAGTCCAAACTTTGTAGAATGTTTTACGTGCATTTTTTCAAAATAAAAATTTGTTCATCTAAAATTAATTTATTAATTACTAACCTGAAGAATTTCTTATGGGAGTTGTATTATTCGGCACTGTATCAATAAGTAACTGAGCCTTGAACTTTTCGATTAATAAATAAAGTTCTCAAAAATGTCATATATTTGATTCAAGGTAATACTATGAAAAAAAAAAAATGTTATCGATAAAATTATTGAGGAGGGTACTATGGCTAACCTGACTTGTGCAAGAAATACTTTGATGAAAGCTTTCGTCTTTGACTTTGTATGATTATTGTTATAATTCTTATTTTACAAGCTCCCTGATCGTTCAAAAAAATTTAGAGATCTCAACCACTAAGCATGTATTTCAAATTATTTGAAAATCCGATCAATCATTTTAAGTAGCTCAAAAAATTGTGAAAGTCATGAAAAAGTATATAGGATAAGTACAGTAAACTTTGAAAATATTGCTTCATAGTTTATATGCTTTGAATACACGTATTATTGTACGAAGGTAGAAAAAAGTCTGTTGTCTTAAATACAAACATGAAAATTAACAAAAAATAATTATAAATGAAAAAATTAGGTGTAAAAGTTAACATTGACTTTTGTTTGGACCTGTACTGCTATATAGATACACAAATATTTTGCAATAACTTTGAGTCAATAAATCTCTAAAACAGTAAAATTAGACAATAAAATTTAAAAAAGTTTTTTATGCGATTCTGTGATGATTGACCCAAATTCAAAATAAAAACATTTCATATCTCTGGGGACGAGGAACCGCAACAACCTCTGGAACTTTAACAAACCAATAATCTTTGCAATTTAATTACTTGAAAATGAAAACTATGAAGCTTAACCTTCTGATATTTGGACATGTTATTTGTGGTGATAAAATGAATGCGTCATGATCTTGAGAAGAATTGATGTACCAAACGAGATATCATGATGACTTCCTTACACTGTTCGGATATAACACCAAAAAGTTGGTGAAGTATAAGAGGAAATCTGTGTTGTGTAAATAATATTTTCTTCTACTTTCTCTATAGCGGGCTTGAATACAGTTAATCAATTTTTCAGATCTTTAGTCACGTCAATTAGTTTAAAATATAAAAAATAGATCACAATAGTTCTAATACTGTACTCTTCGAGTCGTAACTTTTTCGCGCCTACTGACTAAGCAATATCAGTCAACTGAGAATGTTTTTAAAACGCATGAGAATGTTTTTACTCGTCAAAAAGAAGGATAATTCAAAACGATCAATTGAAGCAGAAGCGGAGGCTGGAATAAATAACCTGCCTGCTTGTTAATGCCCCATTAAAACCCAATAAACCCGGAAACGAGCCACAAGAAAGCTTCCGCCTCGCCCAGCTTCCTCGTCGCTTCAACAATGCATTACGGTACAAAATACGTTATGATCCGACGAGTGCATCATCATCGCTATCATTTTTCTCTCTCGCGATGGATCGGAGGATTCCCATGTCAAAGTGTAACGAGCGGTTAGAAGCGAGTTCTCATGAGCATCATGCATATACGCACGGACTCACGCATGCTCGCTCACTCGCAGTACATGTAGCGGCAGCATATGGCGAAAAAGCGGTAGGTGTCGATAGACGACGAGAAAGACTCACCCACGCTTTCTCCCCCCTTCTACATCTCTCTCTCTCTCTCTCTCTCTCTCTCTCTCTCTCTCGATGCGCTTCCCTTTCCCTCGTCCTCCCCCGATATTCACAGGTACATCTACCTTATACGGGTGTAGCCTTTTTTTTT